>JAMKCH010085208.1:0-42736 GCA_023653785.1 Ophioderma brevispina
GCGGTCACTACTCACGAGCTTACCAATGACTGTGCTTACCAACGATCTTACAACGACTTAACAACGATCGTCTGAACATGCCTATGTTATGCTAACAGGATTAGTTGAATAGATGTAATTGTTGTGACCACTTTCATAATGATTTTAAATTATATTATGACTGCCTATTTTTCCACAACAATATCCATTCCATTTGAATGTCAAGCCTCAGATTTGAGTCCATCCCACTTCTATTTTTTGTGTTAATAGTCCACAAGCCAATTTCGATAATAAACCAAGTCATTGTTAGATGAAAAGTGGTCATAATTCGCATTGTCAAGCAATGCACCTTGACTTTCTATTAAAGGCCTCTCAGAGATTTCCTGAGAGGGCGGCCTCAATTTCCAAAAAAAAAATCGTTTTTTTGCATTTACAAATGCTTGTCCATATACTATCACTGTGTGAATTAGCTACGCTTAAAAATCGAATTCTTCATATAGAACATAACACCTTTGTTATAAAATTCCGGATCCGGAATTTTTGTATACACAGTATCCTATGGACGTAATACTACACTAAATGTTAATACTGCATCAAAACGAAAATAGCCCAGTCCCTAAGCACAATTATTGAGCACTTTGTTCCTAAAATCGTAACCTTTGGCATGCCTATACATATTGAGCTCCTGAACAATTTATGATCGAGTGCCAAAAATTTAGCGCCCCCTATTGGCCAACAGCGCCCTCTATAGTTTTCCCACTTTTAAAATTCCTTTCAAGAGCTATATGCCATAACTAAACATTTTTGCCAAATAAAGTCCAATAAGGTTTAAAATGATGCATATAGATATAACTATCATTTCCGTCAATTTAACATGGCTTCCATCTTAGATTTCCAAAATGGCCGCCAATGAAAGCCACATTTAATCCTAACTTGAGTTAAGATATAAATGGCTAATTTTGAGGACAACCCCATTATAATGCGAGGAAGTTCAGAAGCACAATGATGCATAGCAGCAGTAACAGATAGCCGTAAACCATGAATTTCAAGATTGCGGTTGATTTCAAAATGGCCGCCAATGAACTATATTTGGAATTTTAAGCCAATTAAGCATACCTTTTGAAGGGTTAAATGATCATATTGTCAGCTATTGTTTGCTGATAAGGTCCTGTAAGTGCTTCCAAATATCTGGCCATATGATTTAGGTCAATTTGATATCAATATAATACCTACTACCTAGATTTCAAAATGGCTGCCACTAAATATCCACTAATTATCCACATTAAGCATTACAAATTGTACTTACTCCGCTTATGAATATGAAAAAACACTAAGACGTCCCACATTGACATGCTAAGAGTTTAGAAAGAACACTGCTGAAATTGTAGTAGCCACAATTAGCAGCAATCTGCATATCAAGATGGCGACTGAAAATGGCTGCCCTTGAACCATTTTTGTATCTATCTACCTCTGAACCACATTTGATTTTTGTTCTACTGACGAAACCTATTTCTAATTGTAAGAATTCAAATGACCCCATTTGTAGGAAGCTTAGTTAATATGCTATACCAAGCAGCTCTAAGTATCGCAGTATCCTGAGTCAGTTATTTTGGCACTGCTTGGGAGTCATAAGTAGAGTGCCTTAAAGTCCAGTCTATCTGGATTTGAATCCATGCTCTTGAGCAAATACTTCGAACCAGCTCACACAAGCTTTTGCCACCTTAGGAATTGTGTCCATTATGTAGTTGGTTCTACCTAGCTTCTCCAGTTCCCAATTAATAGGACCAAGTAAGACTAGGATGTATAAAAACTGATAGCACAAGTACCCCCCAAAAGAGATATCCAGGACGTTCAATAAGGCTCCACTGGAAAGCCTTGCAGTACTGAAGGGATAGTTCGTACAGATGCCCTCATTTAATACACAATTTGGTACAGTGTATCCAGCCAACCTTTTCTGGTTGATTGTGGTACATAAATGTGCTTTTTGGCAACGTTTTACCAAACGTCTAATAGCAATTTTTTTTAATTTTACAAATTTTGATAAATTTGGCCTAACGATTGGGCCTCGTGCAGTACAGGTAGAAAATTGGTATATAGCCTGTCTGCTTTCAGATTCCTAAGAGGTACATTCTTACCAAAACCAAACTTGGGGCACAATACCATACAACACCAAATTCAGAATCATGGACTTATCTGGCCTACAAACAAATGTAGGTATGTAAGCCCTGTACTAAAAAATACAAGCACTAAGGTCAACGTCTATTGTTAGCTGACACTTTAGGCTGATTTTTTTTAAACAAAAGCTCATTTTCTGGACATTTCTAAAAGATAATGCATTGCCATTCTGTGATATTAGCTACAATCTTGAACAAAAGTGTTGTCACACCTTTCTTACGCTTTACTGTATTTTGCTAAACGAAGCAACAGAACTCCCATTTGGATTACACGCTTTAATCCGTTATGCATGCATGACGACTCAACGTGTAATCCAATGTGAGGTCTGTTTTCGTTTCGTTTCGCAAAATACAGCCGCCTTTTTCTACCGTACGGTACAAAGTTGAAACCTGAAATTGTGTACAGTGCGCCTAACAACAGTCAACATTGATTGGTATGGAAGGGCGGTTTTAGGGATTTGCAAAAGCTTCAAGCTTGACACCAAAAACAATCATACCATATCGTTTTTATTTCCTATTTTCTATTATAGGCAAAATAAGTGGGTGAACCCAATGGACAACCTCGTCCCCCCATTACTACATCAAATTGAGATTTTTGGTCTCTCCTAAAGAAGTTCATATTTTCTCATTTACCCCCGTGAAATTTCAAAGTCCCAGTAAATGTTTGCACTTAATATATGACAAAATACCATCCCCCAATGTTGTCGACCACTTATACACAGTCTCTTATGGCCGTTAGTACATTCTCAATTCTTTAGCTCTAAGTTTCACCGTCACCGCTGGTCCGTGCTCCCGCTTTTCCTAATCCAGTAGCTCGCTAATGAGTTTTTAAAATATTTGGCTCGAATGTCTCTCACCCAATATTCTTGCAACTCATAACTCGACCAATTAATTTGGGCTTGATCGATCCAATCTTATATCACATTTATGCTTTTGCTATCAAAAATGGCTTGACCGATTTGGACCCAAACATTTGAAATTTGTTTTTTAATGAAAATAGGACCATGATCGTTTCCCCGCCTTATTTAATTCTTCCTTCCAAACTTTAGCAAGATGCTACTTAATGATTAAAAGTGCTATTGCTTGGCAGATTCCATACTATTCAGAAAAGTTTGTCAGGATATTGCACAAAATCAACATAAACACCTTGTGTATCACAAAATTCCTACTAGCAAGCAAGGGATGTAAGGACATGCAAACCTGTGTGCAATTGTTCATTGTCCCATTATTTGGCAACACTAAGATACACTCAACCTAGAAGGAATTTCTCATCAGCCAAAGTTTAACAATCATTATATTAACAAAAGTGTATCTTCTTTTGGTTGTCCAAATAAAGAATGTAACTTGCAGATCAATACACATGGCTATATCTTCTAATCTGATGGAGTTGTTAGCTATCATTGAAATAATCAATAAGATAGGAAACATAATAATATTCAGTGCTGATTTTCTCCAACACAACGATAGTTTACAAGTACCAAGTATCTGTTGGTCTTTATACCTGCCCATTCGAAAAGGCTCGTTAGGCATTTCCATAGAAATTCATTTAAGTGAAGTAAGGCCTAACAGGATAATCCGTGGTGGCCATGTGGAAATCTAAGATGGCAGCAATATTGACTTGGATCTAAAAAAAATTTACTGAAAATTAAGCGTGCTTAAAATCTAGATACAGGACTTTGTTTGACCAAAGCGGTGAAATTTGATCACCAAACCCTTCAAGAGGTACATTTCACAATTGGGAAAGATTAAATTAATAGTTCATTAGCGGCCATTGAAAATCAGAGAAGCCATCTTGAAATTCGAGGTTTGCGATCTGTTACAACTGCAATGCCATAAAATGACGTTTTCTGAACTCCTCAGCATTACCAATGTTGGATTGCTTAAAAATTAGTGTTTTATCATCTTAACTTAAATTAGGCTTAAGGATAGATTTCAGTGGCGGCCATTTTGGAAATCTAAGATGGCAGCCATGTTGATTTAACGTAAACAATATCTAACATATGCATTCATTTTAAATCTTACGTACCTTATTTGGTCAACAAATCGTGGAAGTATGGCATTTAAGCTCTTGAAACTAATATTTCATAATTGGGTAAAAACTATAGGGGCGCTGGAGGCCAATAGGGGGCGATACATTTTTGGCACTCGATCAGGAACTTGTCGGGAGCCTCCTTCAATATGTAAAAGCATACCAAGTTTCATGCTTTTAGGAAAAAAGTGCACATACTGCCTATTTTTAGTGCTGAGGGATGGGCTAAAAAATCAGATTCATCTCAATTTCGGGAATGTTTTTCGCATTTTAAGTTTACAAGTCTTTAGTTGCTAGTTGGATATTTTTCATTAACACAAAAAAAATAATATTCGAAATCTCTGAGTCAGACTTAATTCAACTGGACTTCATGGTTTATATAATAATACATATGGAATTCTATTCTAGAATTGACACTGTGATCAGGTGATAGGGAACTGTGTTCAGTCTCCGCTAGGCCCATAAATCTTTCTCTTCATTACTAGTGTGACTCTTATAAAACTGCCGTAATTTGTCATGGTAACCGATAGAAACCAGGGGATATATTATTTCTTATTACGTTTGCAAATGTCCTATAAGATTTCATATTTGATTGGTAGGCCTTGCATGTCCCTGCACATGAACTTGGACAGACTGCGTCCCCTTCTGTAAATGTGAAAACTAATAAATAATCGTTTGATTGACCCAGATGGCGTAATAATGACTAAACAAAACTCTGCGGTTCTGAAAAGAGAGGAAATGCATAGGAATTTTCTTAGGCTGAATTTTATTGTTAATCCAACATCCGTGAAAGATACGGGCCCAGATATGGGTAGCATTTTTGCACTCTTTTTGTTTCACAATTGGCTGTTTTTGTGTTTTCCATAAATTGGTTACTTCCCCAGAGAGATTAATTATGTTAGGGATGTGCTTTTGGTTGTTGAAGTTGCCCACATCGCACCCCCTCAACGCATCCTTTTTGACATTAACCCTTAATACATTTCATGGCATGGCCTAATGGTCCCACCTCTTCCAGTGCTGTGCATACTCATTTGATATAAGACATGCACACTCTCATGTTTACAGGATTAAACTGACTTGAAGAATAGTTAATTGATTTATTGTTAATGTATATATGTGATTAAAAACACATTTTCCTATGTCTTTTTGGATTAATCATTGAAAACATGAGTGTACTGACTTTCTATAATGTTTTTTAGGGATTTGCTGTCCCTGAATATCAACCAAGATTAGCCCTATTTTGATGCTACAGTTTAGATCATGGGCTAAAGTTCTGTACTACTTCATTTAAAATTCGCACCCCATTTTCTATGGCCCCAGGCGTCATAAGTGGACAAATTTGTTATTGTATGTTTCCGTATGTCCTCCTTGACACTGAATACTAGTATTTTTTCTGCATTTGCTTATTTTTTAATGAAATACAAAAATTTTTACCAAATTCATCGTTTACTCATCACATAGTAAATTTAAATTTTTGTATACCTGAATCATTAGTCAGCCCAGTTTTTTCTGTATCGGTGTGCATTACTACACAGAACAATAGATGGGAGTCCACCTCCATATCCAAGCAGTACAATCAAAGCCTGTGTTGGAAGTAACATTGGGTTTCTCTCCTAAAAGCATGTTATAAAATACTGCAATTTAGTTCAAGCCTGAAGTGTTATCATGCATGAATTTTTTTGCGGATGTTGACATTTGTGATCATTTCACAGAGATTTCTGTCATGTTTGCACTATTGCTTCTTCCCATTGGCATTTAATAAAGAGGAAATTTTGGTAAGTTATGTGCTACGAAAATGCGGTTACCATCATGAAAAGTGGTGTCATTAAAATGTTTTTATTTTATTATTTTTTTTCAATGCTCCATGTGCGACATTTGTCACTCCCCTTTAAACTCCTGTTTTTCAAGCATTTCGTCCGGCCGGGCCTTAGATAGTAAATACCTATAATATTGTATTACTAGGAGGTAATTTTCTATATAGTAACAAAACATAGTTTTTCACCCTTGAAATGACTCTTCAGGTTGAGTGAGTCTTCACTTCTGCTCAAGTGAATAATATTGAGTGTCTCTTTTCAAGAAAAATGTTGCTTTCTGCATTTTGTTTTTGGTTTTATTATTCCCCTGGCTTGAAAAGCAGAGGGGGAATTGCGAATGCACGCATGTCCATATTATGTGTATGTATGTGGCGTGTTCCAGTTTTGGTTAGCTTTTTCTAACCAAGGTTAGGTTTTTGTTTTCAGGTCTCCTTTGAAAAGTTGAAAGTCCCGATTTGAAACCAGACTTGGGTTAAGGTGTAAAGGGGTTCTTTCAATATGTCATGATGTCAAAGGTCATGGACAAAGGTCATCTAGTTCATTTCCCGACTTCCATCGTGCCAGGGGGATCACGCAATTTTACTTGCTGTATTTTTTTTATGTGTTTTGTTATTTTATTAATTTTTAAGGTTAGAAAATAAAGAAAAGTTTATTCTATGGTAAGATTTTTAATTTTGTACAAGTAATATTTATTTTAGTATGTTTTGGTTCTAGGAAGATTTTTTTAAACAATTGGCTAACCACTGCCAACTGGGAAAATCTGCTCAAAACCGTCGAATTGCCCCTCTGACAGCAGTGACCTCCCCTTGTTTATGCCCTGATAACATTATTTTTAACTGTCCATAATTTTGTTTGATAAGTGAGAGTAAATGATCTCTTGCACGAAACCTTCATCTAGTAACTTCATTTCACTGTTTTTGTTTTGAAAATGACATTGACGTTAAAAAATTCCACTTTACACACAGCAACAGCAGCCTTTGGCAAGGATATTATTGTTAACATAATTGTCCATATATATTGTTGTATGCATGTGTGGTTGTCCTGTGTTTGTGTTTGTAGTGTGGTAAACTTCTTGTATCAACATACTGTGGGTGATTTTCATGGGACTTTGGATATGAGTTTTGAGTAGAGTATGTGACGGGGGGGGGTCTCAAGTTTGCTTTGGAGACGGACATGGCTCGGAGAGTCTGGAAGTAGGACCCTTATCTATACCACTTTTTGCCAAATGGAATTTTTGGGCAATTTAAACACAATTTTGGCCATTATTTCCCCAAAATTTCCACCTTTTTAACAAATTTTTGGCTTCAGATTGGGAAATTAGACTCATTTTTCCAAAAAAATTCAGACATTTTGGTTAAAGGACCCATTGCTATTCCCAAATTGCATGAAAAAGGTGTCCTTGTAACCAGAAGGCTGAAAATGAGACCCAGTTTGTGGCACGTCTACATATGGTAACATGCATTGAGAACCCCCCCCTCGGACTCAACAATGTGGGATTTAAAGATTATCTATGGGCCATTTGAGGCAACTTAACCCAAATGTTATCCCTGGACATACGGTTACTGTATCAATCTTTTAATGATTCCAATGAGACACAACACCATAAGCCTTGGCTCTTACTAATTGGTAACATTTGGTGGGATATATAATGACTGCATAATTCCGATTTTCTGCTTGATTAAGAATGTTGGGGGGTTATCCTGGCCTTTTTTCCTTGTAATCGATGAAGAATAATGGTGCATAAATTTTATGGATAGCTAAAGTATGGAAGTCACTAGACAATGAATATATTAAATTTAATAAAATTAATGTGCATTGGCGAGTGCCATTTCTGTGTTTTTAATGGCTTGGATTTTGCCATTACTTGATCCAATTTTGTATTTTTGAGAACTGCAATTTTGCACGTACGTTTGAAGGTACATTAATGGAAATATGAAGGTAGTTGATGCCGAAACAAGAGTCATTTGAAGAATTCTTTCCAATAACAGGTTTGTAGTGGTATATATTTTGAAACTTGTTCACCCTTGGATATTATTTTCCAGCATAATTGATTTCTGTTATGTTTTTGTGTTTTCCATAATAGTACACCTGGCCAGGACTTTGACAGTTCCAGCGTGTCATCATGCACGATGGCTTTGCCATATGGCCACACGACGTTACAACGCCATCCTGTTGCTACCCCCCCCCCCCCCCCCCCCCTGCCCCCCCCGGGATGGTTTACTCGACAATTCCCAACCACACATCATACAAATTAGAATAAAGATACCGGATAAGGATATACAGGTATGTACGTCTTTTATGTAACTTCATTAAAAATTGCTTTTGAGTTACAACATACACATCCGATTCCCTCACGCTGATGTTAATCATGTAGTAGGTACTCCATGTACTCTCAATGTGACTACGTGTACCGACACGTACCTAACAACAGACATAGTGTACCAGGCATGCATGCAGAGAGTGTTTCTTGAGTATAACTCATGGTTACTCTGAATTTACACATAACCTGCATGGAGGTGGTGCCTTTATGTACACAGGGTTGCTTTGTGCCATATGTCGTAGGAAGTCTGTTTTACTTACTCATTTACACCAGCGTACACATGTGTACACATGGTGTACACATCTTGTACACATCTTGATCATCTGATAAAAAATAAAATATGACCCATACCAGGCAATGACTATTAATAAACCCATTAAATTTACCTTTTCTCAGGGGTTATTAAAATTAATTATATTAAAATACCAAAAGTATTTCACATGATAAGCCAAACTTCCGCATGTAAAAATAAATAGGTCAAATGATATGTATTTTCACATAGAAGAATGTACAGTTATTCAACCTGCAGAACCTAAAAAAGGCATTGTATGGGCCATCGAATCAGCAACTGCAATACATTATTTGCATAAATATTTAACTTCCTATTAGGTAATGGTTTCAGTCATGAATGTAATGTTATTTGTCATGGTTGTGAATTGTTTCATCTAGCTCGGTTGCAAAAAGGTCCCATATTCAAATCTTCAA
The DNA here is from genome assembly GCA_023653785.1 of Ophioderma brevispina. Lineage (NCBI taxonomy): Eukaryota > Metazoa > Echinodermata > Ophiuroidea > Amphilepidida > Ophiodermatidae > Ophioderma > Ophioderma brevispina. The sequence goes on from JAMKCH010085208.1 coordinate 9,022, forward strand.
TGGCCTGGTGTGTATTTATTCCCTCCCTACAAAAGAGAAGGAAACATATCTGTACTTAAACATGATATTAAATGGTCCATGGCCTGATCATGAATAGCTTCGGCTCTATAACCCCCAGATTTTACCAAAGTGGTCAAAATTTTTATATCTGAGAAAGCTATTTTTCTCATTTACCCTGTTAAATCTTAGGCTAACGGCGTGTTTTGGGTTTGCATGTTATTATCAAAATGTACCGCATTTCATCAACCGTTATTAATTTTAACACAGTACTCCTATGGGGATTACAAAATCAACGTTTTTTCTCTCACATCAAAATCGGTTGAAAGTTGGCCCGAAACTTTAATAGATGGAATTTTGGGGGAAGACCATTGATTAGATGAACTTTATATACTAATCAGGCCTCCCCCTTTAATACTCCTCACTTATCCTCAGTCAAAATCTGTACTGGTACACATACACTATAGGCAGTCCCTATAAATTGTGGAATCGATTATTTTGGTTAGTCTTGTAATTCAAGCACTTTTAATCCACTGGTCATTTCTCTACACAAAGTACATCCTCCCAACTCTCATTTTGGCCATCTCTAAGTAGATTCCAGCCTGGACCGTAATTGAATCCCATACATGACCCAACCACGATACAGCCCTCTAACCTTGATTTGTCAGTTCTGTTGGTACATGATTGTATGTAGAGGAAAGAGAGCGAGGCGAGCGGGAAATTACGTTGTGTGGAAGGCAACCACACCGCGATTGTTTATTAATCTGTGTTGAGATTTACCGTAGTATAATTGCTGGTCAATGTACGGACATGAGCTGACAAGCAGACCATTAGAAAACACACACTAATGAGTTACAATATGCTCATCCACCAAATCCACATTTCAGTGGGTTGTGCTTATACTTCTTGACATGAACTGACTTGTGCCGTGGCTACTGAGGTTAGTCGATCCAGATGGACAAATTTTCCAAGTCGTCCCGCCAGAGGGGGCAAAATTCGTAAATAGTCCCGGTGATTTCTTCTCAGATGTAGAAAATGCACGCGTATTGCGCGAAAATTGCTGAATTTACTTTAATTTTGCCAATTTGCCTGAATGGTAGAAAAGCCCCGAAAAAGAGGATAAAAATTCACATTTTTTGGCCATATTGTCCCGCTTTTTCGAGCCAGAGGGGGAAACTTGCCCCCCCTCTCCTGGTCGATACTCCCTGACTTGGGTGTGATCTGGATATCATGTATCATACCCAAAAACGAAGGGGTGTATTTTTCTAAATTCATTGTGAATGAAAGCTACTTAACTGTGTGCCAAGGGAATGAGATTTTAATAGCTCATAGCGACAAGTTTTATCGCTAGGGTCTATTATTATCGTCCACTGTTTAGATTTCATACATGCGCTTCGTTAATTTCAAATGCCAAGGGCAAGGTGTTGCCCACCCAAAAGCTCAGTCAGAAAGATGACATCATTCTAATGGCATTGGAGAAAAATGTTAGCTCGTGTGAATAGTGTGTTGTGTTGTTTGTATCGGAAATATTCTTAAGGTGCCCAAATCCATATGGTTTATATTATGCGATTGTGGTTTTAAATACAGTATGTCATTGCTATTATTGGAATTGTACATCTGCATTTATATGCATAGCCAAAGCTTATGTGGTAATATGGAAGCAAAAGTATTGATTAGTATTGAGAGACAAAATTTGGCTAATCAATTTTCAAGTGGAATTGTCATGCATATGTTTTGAAATTGCAAATCTGTGTGTGGAGAAGTGCAGAGCACAACTTGTGTTATGAACTTGTGAGTTTTAAAGGCAATCAAGATATGAACGAAAACAAATTTTTAATGTACACACTGCATCCCCCACTTATGGATATAGTATCGTATTCATCTTCTCATGACATACTGTACATCTCCATCTTCATTTTTCCTCATGCTGTACTGCTAATCCTATGATAATAGTTGAAAGATCATTCCCAGTTTTTTCCATGCCCTCCTGCACTACAGCCATACATACCTTATATCAGGGGTTCTCAATTTTTTGCTGAGGGGCAAGAATGCTGAACAATATTTGAAAATTCCCTACTTCAGGGCCAAATACACCTGAATTCTTATGGGTCCTTATTTTTTTAGAGCAAGTCGAGGCCAAAAATCATGTTGGTGAGCCGGATTTGGCCCACGGGCCCGCCAAGTGAGAATCCCTGCCCTATATGGTGAGGTGACCCTGCCAAAGTAGTAACTGCAAGACCCAAGGAAAAGTTTGTGGGGTTCTCCCGCATTTCAGCAATCACCTAGCTATACCTGTTGTGATATTTGTTTTATTACTTCCATTAACCTGATGGACTCATTATTCATGCGGACTCTTACATGTTATGAAATTGGACCGCTTTCACCTAACAACTTTGATAATGTGGTCCCTTCCGATAGCAACTTGATCAAGAGCACCGTCATGCTGGCCTATGGCAAAGAAATAAAATACGGAGTTACCAGACAAACAAGAGGACCGATAATACTTCAATACCGATAACGAGAGTACATTTGAGGTACATGGATAGTATAGGTAAACAAGCCCTCAATTGTCATGGTTATATAGGACGGTGTGCTCTTGGCTATTTTTCGATACTAAAAATAATATACCAGATTTGTGTGGTGACTATTAAAGGTTGACAACAAAGAGATTCAAGGCATCCATTATTTTGTGTCATAGATCAAACACTCAATAAATTTTTTACCTTGTGTTTGGCTTCAGAGATGTCTTAAACTGAAACCAAAAGGTGATTCTGATGCATGTTTGTATTTCAATATAAAAACAGCCGAATTAGTAATGCTCCCCAGTAGACAAAATTTGAAATTTCACAATTGTTACCAAAGGAATAATTCTTTGCTTCTTAAAGGGGGATTTCGTTATAAACAAACCTGTCCCCCGATTACCTTGAAAAAGTGAAGAAGTTTTTTTCTATCATCTGACTCCGTTAGCCTTAGTATAGTAATCCATTGTTACCAAAACTTAGGTGCAAATTCAGTTGCATCGGTAAGAAATTTGCAATTTTGTATTTTGTCCGTAAACGGACAAATTATCGCACAGTGGCCTATGGGACCATGGGAAAACAAAACATGTTCATAACACAAAACCACAAGCTCGAGATCAACTCATATTTTGTGAATAAGCTTTTCTCAATGATATCTAATGAAACGTGAATAAAACAGAAGGTGCTGGAATCACGAAATGCCCCTTTAATCCTTTCAGATGGGGATATTTTTGTTTGAAAAGCTTTACATCCCCCCCAACTGCAAAAAACAGAGCATTGATTTTGTAGGGGACACTTGATTATGTGAAATCTCTAATTGTACCTTAAAGGTGGTTTTTACTGGATTTATGTGTATTGTTCTCACTTGATATGAGAGCCTGGCACTTGCACATACACCCCCATTAGACCGTGGGAAAACAAACTTGCGGTTTTGATGGTTAGACGCAATAATGCATGTTGCAAAGCCCTATTCAATACTGTGCTAATAAAGTGGTTAACCCCTAAAACGGCGGTTTTTTTTGTTATTATCTTGGGAATGAAAATGGATCGAGGGCTCAAATTTCAGGACGAGCATGAGAAAAATACGGGACTTATATGATATCAAAATCTGTACAACTGACGGGAAAAATCAGGGATGGTCCCAAAGCGATCGGAACACGCCCCTTTCAATGATGATAGGAAGTTTCATAATGGTATGTTAAATCCTTGGGCTCTGCTTGACTGTCATGTATAGTTTTTTTAACCATATTCAGAATCAGCTCTTGAAAAATGCATTCCATGAGTACAACAAGCCTAGTCTTGAAAACTGGTTTTGAGATGGATTCCCAAATCAACTCGGTCTTTAGGAATCCATCGCAATTTGACTTGTGTTACAACCTGTACAAAATCTACCAGGGTTAAAAGGGTTAAACATTCCTATAAGAGAAAGTATGTGCACTAAAATGAGAGAATTGCCACATCAGGAGCTGAGTACTTGAGAAATGTTTGAATGCGGTTTGAGAAGGAATAAACACTGGAGCATGTTAACCCAATTTTGTGACAAAATTAGGTTTGAAAAAAATGGATCGCAATTAGGTTTAAAACATGGAGTAGGTAATTGATGCTGCACCAAATAGAAAACAATCTTTCCCAATATATAACCTTATAAGCTATGTATGAAGGGGGCTTGGGTCTGGGGGGAGTAAATGCCCACTTCAACAATAAGATCAATTGTCAGTAAATGGGCCGTGGTACTTACCCAGAGCAGTAAGAAAAAAAAAAACATTAGCTTAGGTGTTGTTGGTTGTTTCAAAATTGCGTTCTTGGTAATGTTCAAGTTGCGGATATGTTACCTGTCCCAGAAATGCCGCCCCACAAATGGCATTTGATGGGCAATCTTGGCCAAGTTTTATATCTAGGTAACATTGAATGCCCTTTTTCCACACGTTGTCGAGGACAATGCTCGCCCGGAATGGGGAGAAAGTGGTTCAAAGGTATTAACTCGGACTTGCATTACACACCTCCTCTTTGAAGTGGATCGATGTATAAAAGGTGCGCTTTATAGGCCAGCAGCTGGTGTCTGAGTCTCTACTTAAATCTAATAATGCAATTGGGCTTGAACTGGGGGAATTGGAAAATAGACTGGCATTAACTTGAAATTCAGTTGCAGCCCCATTCATTCAATCATTCATGTTCCGCTAAGTGCATTGAAAAGTCATTCAGTTAGACCAGTAAAGAAGGCATCTATGTTACACGTATGCTCCAAGCTATGTTCGTGTTACGTGTCGCTACATTGAACCGACTCTGTCGCCCAAGGAAAAAATTGGCAATTAATGTCAATTTGAAGTGTTGTACATGGGAATGTAAGAGCAGTTTCAGTGATGGCACATGGTGTGCACTCCGCCCCTGATCTTGCATTAGGGGAGGGAGGAGGGGAAAGGGAGGGAGAAGTTGTTGTTGTTGTTGGAAAATTTACCAAAATGAATGCACAAATTCTTGTTATTTGTGCTACATCTTCCAAAAATTTAAACTCAGATATTTATATAATATTGGATGACTGAGGTTGATATCGCCTGAGCCTAGATCAAATATCAGGCGATTCAAAGACGAGCCTGATATTTTCTTGGCAAGGGCGATATTTTCTGTTATCAACCGAAAAAGTCATCCAATATTATTATTGTTATGCAAGAGGAGGCTGACTTGACAAAAATAGTTCTAAAATGGCTTCAAAACTAATAAAAAGAGATTATTTGCTTGAGCAGTTGCCCAATATTTTGCGTATTGTGCCGTGTTGGGCGGTACGCGCTACTCGCACTGCAGTATTGCACATCAGATGCATAATCATTCCCTGTATTGTGCAAGCATGCTGCCCTGTGCTGACATGCCACTTAACCCCTCCCCCACCCTCCAAAATACCCTGAAATACCCTGGTGATAGCATCACCCCTGGTCTCAAGCAGGTTAAGGGACACATTGGTATGGCAGGCTTATTGACTTTTAAACACATCTCAGAATACATTTTGGAAAGTAGACCTTTTATCTTGTTACACATGAGAATTTGGAGCTAGTTCAATCAATTTACACCTGTCGATTTCGGTGTTCAGTAAGGTTACCTCAGTTTAACCTAAGCTTAACCGGGTAATTGCTGTATGTATAGCAGACTAAAAATAAGACATATTTTGATCCCCCTCTCCAGTGATCTACTGCACCCCTGCAAATCTTAAGGGTTTAGCATGGTAATAAAAGATGTGCTGATGACAAACATTATAATAGGCCTTCTCGTTTGTATGTATTCACCAAAAAAGGTGTTATCTGTAATCTGTTTGGATCAGGCTTTTCAGTTCAGAACCATTATCAAAATGATCCAGTCTTTGGCATAAATGATCAGAGTTCTTTGACATGCAACTGTATCCCAGCTGTGTGATCCAGTTAACCAGGGATTTACATACCTACTTCTAACTTACTCTACTTTGTTGGCAATGTGGAGCCCGTGTTTCTGGGTTTTTTAGCCCTATCACCACCAGGGCCTTGCGAACCAGTGTGTTTCTCTGGCGGGGTTGGGTGGGGGTTATATACCATAGCATCAACACAGCTCTGAGCTAATATTGCTGATGTACTCGCTGCCTATCCCTTCATCTTCATGGAGATTTTCACAATATTAGTAAGGCGCAACCAATGCCAATGGATTTGCACATCCGGTCCACCACACTTCCAGCGTGAAAGCGTAGCTGGAGATTAAATTATGAATTATGTTACTTTTGGGATTGATTGCAAACTCCTGCTCCGCGGTCAAATTATGATACGCTCACTTGCTATGTAACATCCTTGCTCATAAATAATTGTGTGGTTAGCTATTTAAACATCCAAAATGAATTTTAGCAAAGATTATGTTTAGTCCTGCAGTGGCGTAACGGGCCCTACCCGCTCTGATGGGGCAATTTGCCTTTCCCAGTTTTGGGAACTTTTTCCCTCTCAGGGGGTCCAAAATTCCAATTTTGTTCCAGGTCAGAGGGCTAAAAACCGCTGATTTAGCATGATTTTTGCAAAGTTTTTTCCCAGGCCAAAGTCGTCAGGGGGTGGGGAACCTGCCCCCCCCGCCTGTTACGTCTGCCACTGTTATTCATGTGTGTTACAATGGTCTGTTCCATCTGAGGGCAAAATTTAATGAAAATAAGTTATTCTGATAGAACGGGTAGCTTGGGGAAATGGGAGAATGGTTATAACAAGACAACTTTCCTTTCTTCTTCTCCCCCCTCCCTTTTTGATGAGGAATGATTCACTTTTTCTGCTAGAGGAAGCCAGGAGAATATCTAATCCCTATGACCATAAAGCACATTCATATCCCCATGGAATAAAAATCACAGAGCACCCTTCTTTACCCAAACACCCCTACACCAACAACTTCCTTTATAAAAAATCAAGTTATTTTACATGATCTCCTGCTTCCCCAAAATAAGACACCCAATTTGAACAACTAAAATTTGCATATTTCTCCCACCTATCTCCAGCATAATAATGAAGAGTCCCTTATTTTCCTTTAGATAATTATTTTGTACCTCAAACTATATAAATGTCAGTATACTTAATATTGGATTGAGACTAATGCATTGCCATCATGCTCATTTGGAAATAACTGCACAACCCAAAACGGTGGCAGTATATTGTACCATCCCATGCTTGAATTGGTTATTTTCTGAAAAAAAAAAAAAAAAAAAAATTTAGTCCTATAACCAGGGCTTGCGGACCAGTGTTTCCTCTCTTGTTTAGATGTACCAGAGCATCAACACAGCTCTGAAGCTAATGTTGCTAATATACTCACTGCATATCCCTTCATGGAGATTTTCACAATATTATTAGTAAGGCACAACCAATGCCAATGGATTTGCACATCCGGTCCACCACACTTCCAGAGTGAAAGCATAGCTGGAGATTAAATTATGAATTATGTTACGTATGTGGATTGATTGTCACTCCTGCGGGTCAAATTATGATACCTCATTTGCATGTTTAACATGCCTTGCTCATACATAATTGTGTGGTTGAGCTATATTTAACTCCAACATGAATTATTAGCACAAAGAATTATGTTTATTTCTGCTGGCGTAACGGGCCTACCCGCTCGAGGGGCAAATTCCCAAGTTTTGTGGAAATTTTCCCTCTCGGGGGTCAAAGGCCAATTTGCTTTTCCTGGTCAGAGGCTAAAAAACCGCTGATTTAGCATGATTTTTGCACATTCTTTTCCCGGCCAAAGTCCGTCAGGGGGGGCAACCTGCCCCCCTGCCCCGCCCGCCTGTTTACGCCACTGTTATTCTGTGTGTTACAGGGTCTGTTCCATCTGAGGGCAAAATTTATGAAATACGTGTTTTATCTGATAGAACGTGTATCTTTGGGAATGGAGAATTGTTTATAACAAACACTTTCTCGTTCTCGTTTCTTTCTTCCCCCTCCCTTTTTGATGAGGGATGATTCACTTTTTCTGCTAGAGGAAGCCAGAAGAATATCTATCCCTATGACATGAGCACATTCATATCCCCATGGAATAAAAATCACAGAGCACCCTTCTTTACCCAAACACTCCTACACCAACAACTTCCTTTACAAAAATCAAGTTATTTTACATGATCTCCTGCTTCCCCAAAATAAGACACCCAATTTGAACAACTAAAATTTGCATATTTCTCCCACCTATCTCCAGCATAATAATGAAGAGTCCCTTATTTTCCTTTAGATAATTATTTTGTACCTCAAACTATATAAATGTCAGTATACTTAATATTGGATTGAGACTAATGCATTGCCATCATGCTCATTTGGAAATAACTGCACAACCCAAAACGGTGGCAGTATATTGTACCATCCCATGCTTGAATTGGTTATTTTCTGAAAAAAAAAAAAAAAAAAAAATTTAGTCCTATAACCAGGGCTTGCGGACCAGTGTTTCCTCTCTTGTTTAGATGTACCAGAGCATCAACACAGCTCTGAAGCTAATGTTGCTAATATACTCACTGCATATCCCTTCATGGAGATTTTCACAATATTAGTAAGGCGCAACCAATGCCAATGGATTTGCACATCCGGTCCACCACACTTCCAGAGTGAAAGCATAGCTGGAGATTAAATTATGAATTATGTTACGTATGTGGATTGATTGTCACTCCTGCGGGTCAAATTATGATACCTCACTTGCTATGTTAACATGCACTTGCTCATAAATAATTGTGTGGTTGAGCTATTTAAACATTCCAAACATGAATTTTAGCAAAGAATTATGTTTATTCTGCAGTGGCGTAACGGGCCTACCCGCTCTGAGGGGGCAAATTTCCCAGTTTTGGGAAATTTTCCTCTCAGGGGGGTCTCAAAAGGCCAATTTTTCCAGGTCAGAGGGCTAAAAACCGCTGATTTAGCATGATTTTTGCACATTCTTTTCCCGGCCAAAGTCCGTCAGGGGGGGCAACCTGCCCCCCTGCCCCGCCCGCCTGTTACGCCACTGTTATTCTGTGTGTTACATGGTCTGTTCCATCTGAGGGCAAAATTTATGAAAATAAGTTATTCTGATAGAACGTGTATCTTGGGAATGGAGAATTGTTTATAACAAACACTTTCTCGTTCTCGTTTCTTTCTTCCCCTCCCTTTTTGATGAGGGATGATTCACTTTTTCTGCTAGAGGAAGCCAGAAGAATATCTAATCCCTATGACCATGAAGCACATTCATATCCCCATGGAATAAAATCACAGAGCACCCTTCTTTACCCAAACACTCCTACACCAACAACTTCCTTTATAAAAATCAAGTTATTTTACATGATCTCCTGCTTCCCCAAAATAAGACACCCAATTTGAACAACTAAAATTTGCATATTTCTCCCACCTATCTCCAGCATAATAATGAAGAGTCCCTTATTTTCCTTTAGATAATTATTTTGTACCTCAAACTATATAAATGTCAGTATACTTAATATTGGATTGAGACTAATGCATTGCCATCATGCTCATTTGGAAATAACTGCACAACCCAAAACGGTGGCAGTATATTGTACCATCCCATGCTTGAATTGGTTATTTTCTGAGCCATTTTTTTATTAAGTTCATGGAAATGTTCAACCTCATTTCTTGTCTAACAACACACATTCAATGCATGACTGGCTCACCTGATATTTCAATGTTACCCCTGCATGTACTCTAAACACATGCCAAGCTCTTATGGGGATTGTGGTCAAGTATGCAGGTGATGTCAGAACTACCACAAATGGCACAAGTATGTCTTACAACTAACAATAGCTGCCTTTTTATAGGTTTTTTGAATTGAGAAATCAGTTGAGGAAGAACCGGTGGCAAGGAAAGCATGGTGCATTTGTTCTTCTAATTAAGTAAAAGAAGAAACCATAAGAAGATTCTGATGCCTCGTTATTTTGTCACTATGCGAGTCTGCCCAACGATGACTACAAGTCTTGCACAGGCTTTTTTTCTGTAAAACATTCTTATAGAAAAGTACAAAGTTTATCACAGCAAGCATGACCCTTTAACCCCCTTAAATGTTGTCTCTGTAAGGGCCAAGTCTTTGCTGAGTTATGCTGTCACCATGCGAAGACTTCATGTTCCCAGTAAATGCACGATGAGCTATACTCTGGGCCATAATTTCTTGGACATAACAAACGTGTGCGTTGCTCGTTGCGCGTACTGCGTCCACGTGTAACCCGATGGTGCGCTGTTTTGGCGGGGAAGCGGGCGTACGTTCTAAACTGTCCAAGAAATTATGAGCCAGAGTATAGATTATTCCATCCACTAAGGGCACAGCTCAGTGAACTGTAAAGGTTAGGCATTAACATGAACTGGCCTTGTGTGTTCTGGGTACCACTAATTATGCTAAAAATCCCAGGGGTTTATTTTGAACATACACTAATGAATATAAGTTCATGAACTGTGCCACTGGAATTGAGACTATTTGCTCATTCCTGTTTCATCAAGAGGATGGTGGTTATTCCGGTCACACCAACAAAAACATATTCTGCCCATGAAAGGCGTGACTTGCCTTGCACGCTTAGCTTCCTCGGATTTATATGCTAAAGATTTACCAATTACATCAACAGCTGGAAGCCAAGCCGCGAGCAGTTTCCTTCCGTTTCATAATGTGGTTTATTCTGGATGTAGACTTGATGTAGAAATGATAACATACTGTTTAGCCCAGGAAAGAACCTAACATTTGATAGAATACACACACCAATCACCCGGTTATAGTTACCATGGTTATGAAAGCTATTAGTAACATGTGTTTTACAATATATTTAGCACTGTCTTATCTATCTTTGAAATTTAGCGATAACTCCTCGGAGCGTATTTTATTTGGAGCCGAAAGGTCACTGAAAAATGACGACGATATTGTTAAATCTTTACATCTGATTAAAATTGAAGTACAGTGGTTTCAATATCCATATACAGTGCAGTGTACTTAAGTAATAACATCTTTCTGAGTTTTAATTAATTCTGTTCTATTTTAAGCTATTATGGTACTAAAATTCCATGTAACTATTCAAGCGGTGCGATTGCTTTAGACGATTAAGCAATCAAATTTCTGGTGTTCAGCAGTGATTTGCTACTGAAACAAAGAATCCTTGTGCATATTTCCAAATTGTTAAGTACATTGTATATGATAGGCAATTGATGTTAGTAATTGACCATAACTGTAGATAGTTTTGGCAGATTGGCCATACATAATAATTCTTATGTGTTGTCCTGGAATGAGCAAGGTAGAGAAGGCTGAGAAGCTAAAATAAATGGGTCATTAGTGATCAGAGAACATCTAGATTATTTTGTGTGTATTACTTGTGCAGTTGGAGCATTGTCTTGTCTCATCAAAATGGGCGACTATCTTGTCTCCAATATCAAATAAACTCTTTTCACAGCCCTTTTGCACAATTTGCATGTTACACCATTTTTCTGCTAGAACTGTTGGTGTTCGTTCACCACAAATTTGGAAAATACAAAAATATACAGAAAAAAATGAGCCACTGGTTTTTGAACTCTTTTTCAATAGAGGCATAAAAAAACAACAAATTTTGCTACAGGATCAGAATTATGTTGTGTTTTGGTGGTGGTTTTTAATCATTTATAAATTCCCATCCACAGCTTAAATAAATTATCACTTTATTGTCTCACGGCACAACTAGTAATTTGCATTCAGTTAATATTTTTTGTACTAGGTGTTTTAATGAGTATTATTGCCCAAATGCAATCCTTGAACTTACATTAGCTAATAAGACATTCAATAGCATTTAAATTATTTTTGCGGCTCTAGGTAGATGTATGTCTAAGTACTCTTGCATGGTTGGAAAGTCACAGAACAGCAAATGTTAGTATGAAGCCGTTTAAGCTGGTGAATTAAAACATGTTCAGATGTTTTCTGCATTTTGATTGCTTCTCCAGGAAATTATTTTAAACAATACTACTTTTTTGCTAAATCCCCATTTCATTTAAATAACCATAGCAAATGTAAGAAAATAATGTTCTTGTTGAGAACTGGTTGGATGTTCAAGCTGTTCTTAGATTTTAATTTTGTTTGATTGTGTTCCTGCATCTCAGACAAGTTGTTATTTCAAAGTTAGGCAGATGGTAAGTGTGTAAGGGTTAAAGTTCAGGTTTGTATTTTCTGCCCGTTAAACAGGCAGAAATTACATACAAGTACAAGCTGACTATTAGGGAATGTGATTGATGCAAGTATTTTGCTCCATAACACCAAATGCAAAATTGATATATTCAACTGAAATTTGGAGGATCTTTTCTCAACGATATCTAGTGAACCATAAATAAAACAGAAGGTGCTAGAATCACAAAATGAACCTTTAAAAGCATAAGCCTTTATTGTTCTGAATGATACTGCACTGCTTATTGTAGCCTTATGTAATGTCCAGAATGCTGAGTCTTTATACATACAAATTAGTGCCAATAAAAACACAAATCTTGCCTTAATTATTAAGCAAGTGGTAAGTCTTTAGCCGAACGAGAATAATCAATAAAATATGCCTTCCGGGGATAATACCCTAATTACCATTAGCGTCCAATGAAAAGCCAGGATATATGTAAAAGATTATGCAATGATTAAGAAGAGTGAAAAGTCAAGGAGCGGCCAATTGCCCGGTGGTACTTTGTGTGCACGTTCCGGATGATTTCTGATGGAAATGAGAAACGTGATCAGTGGAACTCTTAACTAACCTGCAGTCCATTGTTTCGGGAAAATGACTAAGAAACGTCTTGTTATCATCACCATATGTCTTATGAGCATATGGAAGCTATCAGTTCTTGAGAAGACAAGTAGATGCTTGTTACATGGTTTGGTGATGCATACGCGCATTGTAGGCTGCGCGTCTGTAAACATTCATGTGCTGCTGTTGCTTTAAGAACATCTTTTCGTGTTTCTCCACGAAGAAGATGGATCTTAAGAAGTGGCGGAATAAAAAGAGCAAGGGGAAATACGAGAAGCCACCAACCCAGCAAGGAGAGATGAAATCCAACTTGATAAGCATGACAGTCCCTATCGCGGGGAAATGGAAAATTTGTGTGACAGGCGTGGTGAAGCTACTCTAGGTGAGAGATGTCAAAGCCCATTTCTAGCAAGGGCAAACAGTGATCAACGCGGCAAGTGTGCCAGTCCTCACGAGAGGCGTGCCAGCCAACGCCAGAGGTGTGCAAGTGTACGTGAGAGGCATGTGAGTCCACGCGAAAGATGTGTCAGTCCACCTGAGAAATGCACCGGTCCGCTCCAGTTGTGTCCCAGTCCTGTACCAAGCAGGAGGATATGTGAAAGCCCATCTTACAACTTGCTATACGATCTTCCGTTCAGTAAGGAATATGAGATGTCCTCCATGAGGCGGAAAGAGATGATTGAACCAAAGGGCGGGGAATCCAGTCAAGATTTGGCACAAACTTATTGGTACCCATGTAAAATGAAAAATGTCATGAAGCCGACCAAAGGCAAGGATGCCGTGTATCAGACGAGGAGCGAGGGCCTGAGTCCATTTGTTCATCGACAGTCTGAAAGTCCGCCTAGTGTGAAGCAGAAACCTGGTAATAGTTCACCAGAAGAAGGGCAGAATGAGGAGGACAATATATATGCTACTATTAGTGAGAAGCCTGAATCTGAGGTAAATTGGGGGAATGGGGGTTGATTTTCCTGAGTCAATTCTAGAATCTTGTGTTAAGTCCAAATTTGATAGAGTTAAGGCTATTACAAAATTATGAAAAGTAGGTAGTAGATGAAACAAAAAGTGTGTGGATGGGCGTGTGGGTGTAAGGGGTGGTAGAGAAATGTTGACCCTGCACACTATTGCATAAGTACTCTTATATGCATTTGACTAATTGACTTCAACTTGGTACAGTGATAGAACGTGTTGAAATCTGTCATTTTACCATATTCATCATTGTTACAAGCTCATGTGCATATTTTCAAGTTTGTCCAATTTAGCTCAAACTTGGTGAAAATAATTCAAGTTTTTTTATCATGCAGGTGAACATGTACCAAATTTAATCAGAACAAGGTCATCCAGGGTCAAAGGTCATTCATAGGTCAAACTTGTCATGCTTATGTCCCCATTTGGCCAACCGTGTGTTCTGGGAAATGCTGTATTTTTTGTTTTATTTGTTGGTTTTTGTTTTGTTTTATTGACTGTCAATAGAGTTTCTTAAAAAGCAATAGGTGAGTTTTTCTGAAAATAAACTCAACTTGCCAAAATTTTGTCTTGAAATGTTAATATTTTCAAAACAACTTATTTCTCCACTCATTTGTAAATTTAAAAAATTAACTTTCCACCATTACAATTATTATTTACACAGATTGTCTTCACAATGTTATTGATCATTCTGATGGTTTGACACACCTGTCTGGGATCCACAGATAGTGAAATGTCTCTGATGCTGCCAAACCCTGTTCTCAGTGATTATGAAGTTCTACAAGTACAATATATGCAACACTCAAGTCATCACAATAGCTTTGCTGCAGCCACATCACTGATAATCACTTGCAACATGGCATATCTCTAAGGACCTAACCTCTGACCTCACAATCCCCAGGCCCCCTCCCCATTGACAAATTTAAGCCCGGTTATTAGTGATCTTTGAACTTCACAACTGTGGAGTGCTTATCAATCACTGTATCACTCAAGGGGTGTTATGTATCGTAGCTACTGTAAATCTCAGCATTTTCAAATGGATACTTTGGTGAATAAAGTAACCCACAGTTTTCACAGCTGTGAACTTAAGTAGATGCCTAAATAGTTCATGGATTAGTTGCCAGGATTAGTTGAAAGAAAAAACGTTTTTTTTATGTAAAAAGTGTTCACCAATCCTTGCCATTTCACTTCCATTTGTGTTTTTTTAACATTATATTGACATTTCTAGGGAAAAAAGTTTGGGTGTGCATGTCCTGGGTGCATGTGTTGTTGCCATATTCATCTCTAAGATGGTGTCCAGAAATATAGAACTTGATACATAAAAATTAAAAATTAATCAAAGTGTTATACATATACAGTCCTTGAAAAATCTGGTTTTGAAAAAATCCCTTGTTTTTGTACTTCGCACAGTTAAATGACCTACTTAGTGAATTGTTAGCTTTACACTCATTCATATAATGTCATTCACAATTTTGTATTCCAACTTTATGGAAAATCTACTAACATTTGTGTGGTAATTTTCAAATTGTTACCGACATGCTTGTGTTTTTCAGGTTCAAATGCCCTTGTACCCTAGTTTTTGCCACAATGTCTGCTCCAGAAACCCCATTTTCACATTCATTCTGGGTGTATTGTGGCTTTCCATGAACGAACTGCTCTAGTGATTTTAAACTATGCTGTACCCTACTTTCTTTTCAACCCCCAAGGTTTGAACCTGAGTTTTACAAACAGTGAACAATCAAAGATATCACTCAGGGTTAGAGTAGTAAAGGTGGATCATGTGTGAAAGACAACAAAACAGTTACAATTAGGGATTCAAACATGTTACAGAATGGTTCATCACAAATCAACAGCGATGCATCCTCGCGTTCACATATTTTTCCCGAGCGGGATAAAAATATGCGGATGCACCAATGCAGAATTGTTGATTTGTGGTGAAAACTTATTAATATCGTGTATAGAGGAACATAATTATTCTCACTATAATACTAAAATGTTCCCAGTTCAACAGATAACTTTATTCGTTATATTTAACGAAATCTAAAGCAAAACGATAGTTTTGGCATGTTTATTAACTATTGGCTTTGCACCTGGTTCCCTTGCGCACATTCAGAGTTCCAAATGTGATGAACAATGCGTCGACTTAAATGTCAGTACCGCATAACGCACTGCACCACGGGCGTGACGCGCTAATTTGCATGTCAACTGTGGGTTGATAATGAATTATCAACGGTACGCTCCTGTACAAGGAGATGCGGCAAGCTTTTGAAAGATTGTTTAAAGATACACAAAAGGTGGGGGTAACAAATGTATGGGGATGTACCCATTTGATTTGCATCTTATATTGTGAATAAATATTATTTCATGTCACAAAATTCCTATAACATTGATGAGTGAATACATTTTTAAAAACACCACTCTGAGGAGACCCCAAAATACATAGACATTTATGATTTTGGCGCATCATTTCGAGTTTCAAAGCATGGTGGATAATTAGTAGCTAGGTACCTTATTTTCATATGTACATATCAATGACATGTAAAAGTCCTCCATTTGTAATGTTAAGAAGTTTGTCTAGAAGCACTGATCGAAGTATAGCTGAAAGACTTTCCTGGCTCTGCGGATATTAAGGTGCCATTTCAAGGAAACCAGCTTGACTGCAGTATTGACGACTGTTTCTTAAAGTCACTTGCACTGGGTTTTCAAGTACTCCCATACCGCCCTTGTAATTATATTCAAAAATGGTAACAGATCACATGATGGCATGGAACTTGGAAGGGGATTGCATTTGATTGTTTTAAGGCTGACATTTACTTTTTTATTACATGAAAGGTGGTTGCACTTATGTCAATCTTTGTGACACTTAGGTTATATCATGAATGATGCTTGTTGCGGTACTTGATTTACTAGAGTAACATGCTATTCCTCTAAATAAAAATCTTGCTAATCTTGGAACCAACTTTTTACACATTTGTGTATGATGTTTGATTACTTACAAGGCTAACATAGTCTTTCTGTAATTAAAATACTGTTCTTAAAAGTAGGTTTTAGCTTTGTAGCTCACATGGAACCCTGCATCAAAAACATTGGATTCAAAATTTTGGATATCACAATTATTTGCCAGCCTTAAATTTTACTGGGGTTATGAGAAAAATGTGGGTTTCATCTAATATTAAAGGGGGATGGCCCAATTTAATTATATAAGGTTTCATCTTAATTGGATGATCTTGAACCCAAAACCCTATGCACGATGTAAAGTTCGCAACAATATTTCAATCCATGTTGATGTGAGAGCTGAAGATGTGATTTTGTAAGCTCCATTATATTGGTTGACCAAAATGGGGCACATTTTGCTCATAACATCCAAACCAAACATCATTTAGGCTTAAGATATTACATGGTAAATGAGAACAATTGTAGATTTCATCAGATATTAAAATATTGACCACTCCGGTAAAACCTGGGATTCTGGGGACGAGGCTATTTGCGATCGGACCATGGCCCTTTAAAATCAAAATATTTGATGGGTAAACTGGGGAATGAGGCTTTCAATTTGGTCGACCACCTTTCAAGTTGTGTTTGTGACTATGATGCATATATTTTCAGTGATTCTTATTGCATATAAGGTGGAAATACTATTTTTCTTTTTATTGAAAGTGCTGCTTTGCTTGTAATTCTCACACTTCAACTCTGTGAGCCAAGCCTGTGGTAATGGAAAATTGCCAGAAGACTGCAGGAGTTGGGGTCAGGTCCATTTTTTGAGCATTTCCGATTTTACACAAAAACTAATCTCAAAATAGTACCAGCAATTCAATTTGATTTCACATAAAGTGGAATGCATTTAACATGTGAAAAATATAGGGTTCCAGAAAATATACTATTTCTTGGGAATGTGAGAAGAGGTGCAATAATGCAAAGCTACTGAATCCTAATTATATAAATAGATCTAATTTGGGATGCAAGTAAATATTCTCAGTGAAGTTCATAAGTTTTAGAAATATGGCTTAAAATCATTCATGTTTTACATGATTTTTAGCCACCTCTTGATGATTTGCTCATTTCATTTTTTTAAATCCATCAATGGATTTTGATTGTAAAAGCATTTCCATTTTGGGGTGAAGCCTTGACTCAAATTGTATTTGCACTGGTATTTTGCAGAGTCTGGGTGTCTTGTTTAGCAAAATACAGTCAAAGACCACTTTTTTGGCTTTTGTATAAAAATTGGTTATACTTCAAAATTAAACTTGCAGGCGTGGATAGGTCTCCTTGAAGATTGTTGTAGGACTCACTAGGATTTCAAACTTGTTCATCCATTTATATTTACTTTATTTGGAAAACTAAGTACCATTTTATTTGGGAATCATGAATACTAGAAAACCAGTGAAGCCAATTGGGATGATGAAAAGGAAGGAGATGTATGTTGAGAGTGAAGTAACAAGGGGAGTAACATTTCCTGCTTAATTGCTATACCCTTTGCTAAAAAAAAATTGTATTGCATCCACTTTGTTGTTCAAGTGGATATCAGTATGTGCTCGACATTATTTGTGGATACACCTGGCAACTTGCTCATCAATCACACACATAGCTATTACAGTGCCATATTACGAAGTATACATAGAAAAGTGGGTCGCCTTAATTCTGCCCAAATATATACAACCATTCACAGTACTCGCACATAGACAAAAACTTTTAAAAAGCAGTAAATTGAAAACTGGTAGTCAAGCAAGAGGAGCATGTAAATTAAAAACATGGACAAAAATTCTCGGCAGGATGTAATTAGATGTAGCTAAGTGGTTCAGAGAGAAAAAGAGAGAAGAGCCAAGTGTTTCACATCAAGTTGTGATGAAGAAGGGAAATCAGCGGTGCCTGAAAATGAAGAACAGACCGTGTGGATTGTCATCAGTAATTGATCGCGCATATTTGCCTACTGTTTAAGGTGGACAGTTTTAGTGGCCTATAGTCTAGTTTTGTTTTAAAGGGTACTACCGCATCTGATTCCTCAAAATGAGAGTGATATCACACCAAAATAGTGTAATTAATTTCTTGATGTGATTGCAAACTCACATTTCCTGAAAAAAATCATCCAAATTTTTTTCGAACCGTAGGGGTTTTAACAACCGATCAAGTGCAAAAAATCTCAAAAGATTTGAAAAATATAAAAAAAATCTCCTGTCACTTAAAAATATCATTGGTGCATGTACAAAAAAGTTCTTGGTAGCCAGTTGTCATAAGCTTCCATAATTGTCATTCTGAAAAATATGTTTTCAAGATGTTTATAAAGCCATATTTTTTTAAAGAAAAGCTTGAGCAAATTTCACAGTAGAGTCAGGTACTCTTTCATAATTCACTTGTCATGTTAATGGCTCTTTGCACTAAATATATGTCAAAATACAACACAAACAGATGTAGAGCTATACTTTACCCACGACATGTACACTTTTAATTTTTTGATACAATTGAACTTAACCCGTTTGCATACCTTCAAAAACTGTGACTCAGACAACTTTTGGTTGGATTTTTTAAACGAAAACTAGAACTGATAATTGGCATGGGGTGGTCTATGCTGGCATTTGTAATGTCACAGGCTATTGGTGTCTGAAAAGCTACTGGTTTTTCTCATTTACCCTGTGAATATTTGGCTACTCGAAAAGATATTGGGTGTTGTGTTGTGGCTGTGGTAGAGCAAAAACAAAAATGCCCTGTTTGTTTACCATATTGATTTTACACTGTATTCTATGGCTATTGAAAAATAATGCCGTTAATTCTCCTATTCACAACGGGCGAACATACGGCATGGAACTTCAAAAGAGTGATGGTGGGGAAGTTAATTCCATGAGTTGAGGGCCTCATCCTGTAAAAACAGTAAAGGGGCATTTCATGATCCACAGCCTGCCCCCCCGACTTACCTAAAAAAAGTGAGATTTTCATATCATCGAACTGTCAACTTAGTAACTCCATGTGTGCAGATTTACGTGCAAATTCGGCAGTGTCTGTAAGTGGTTCGCAATTTTGTATTTCCTGTCCGTAAACGGGACAGAAATATAGCACAGTGGCTATGGAACTGTGGGAAACGAGCATTTGATCATAACACAAATCCGCCAAAGTAGGGTTCAGCTAAAAAGTTGTGAGTAAGCTGTTCTAAGGATATCTAGTGAACAATGAAAAAACAGAAGGTGGCGTGGAAATCACGATGCACCTTAAAGTTGTAATTGAAAAAAAAAAAAACTCATAAAGTTGTACATAGCAAAAAAAAGTCCTACAAGTTTGTACATAGCAAAAAAAAATCCAACTTAATTTTTGTATTCAGTCCATTGGGTCTGATGGGAGCAAGTTTGAACAATTTACTGTTTTGTCCAATTTTCTCAAAACGTAAAACCATCCAGTGGGACAATCCGATGAAAAATCATCCAGAATTTGAATTCAGTCATGATCTGTATTGGAATATTGGGTTGAAAAACAAATTGGTTTCCTGACTGATCCCCTACCATTTCCCTGGTGCCTGTAGGAATAGTAGGGAGATTTTGATATAAAACTGCTTCTCTACTGCCAGGATCAGGATCTGTGTTGCTCATGACAGTTCATGTACCCCGGCCGGGTAGCAGTGGCATAACCAGTAGGGGGAGCAAGGGGAACTGTACCCCTATCAAACAATTAAAATGAGACAAAAAAGAGGGGAAAATGGGGAGGAAAAAGGAGGTGAGAGGAAGAAAGGAAAGGGGAGAAAGAGCAAGAGGGAAAGTAGAGGGAGATGACAAAAGCGAAAGAGGAGAAATGGGTAAGAAGAAAAAACTTAGTAAAATGGGATGCCTGCAGGTAGTGCTGAGAAACATCAATCAAAAGTATTAAGGCTAATCCAGTATTCAATGCAAGGAAGCTTTCCATCAAGCGAATTACACTTTTATTACATGTAGCATGTAAATTACCCATTGTATGAATTGACAAAGTACTTGACATCAATTGGATAAAAAGTAGACAAAAGAATAATAAACAAAAATAGACTTTAGACTCCATCAAAGTAGTGTTTTGAAATTGGGAATGGAGAAGGGTTAAATTAAAATACACTGGCAAAACTTTTTGGGAAATATTCCATATAGGCCTTTTATGCAGTATGGTTTAGCGATATGCAGCAGTGTAAATTGGCGCGTAAAGCACAGGAAAGGAAAACCCGCAACCCTTCAATCGTGTATGCTGTAATTTTTCCGCAGTGCCATAACAGAACAGCTGTAGATATTGTACTCAGTTCTATGCCATTGACTATTTGGGCTCTCTTTACCCATATGTTATGTTGCTTCATTCCACCACACAAGAGCTCAAAGCGTAGAGTGTATCATTTCACAAACGGCCCCAGAGGAATATCTTCTATGTAAAGAATCTAGAAGAAAAAGAGCTTAAGTCAAATAAACTCGGCAATTCAGCAAAAGTTTTGGTGAATTTGTGCTACTTAAAAGAGACACACGGACAAGACGATGAAGCAAGACTCATTCAATATAGCAAATCACACACATGAATAAAAGGAGTCACAGAAATAACTGCAAACTACAATAGATTTGGGCACTTTGATGCTGGCAAAGTATTGGTCTTACCATACCCAATATGGATCTCGTCACCGTCCGTATTCATAGAGAAGATTAAAAAATACCCGGTAGGTGGAGCTGTGTTCTTCAGCTCCAACAGTTTTGAATGATAAAATTTTGCTTAATAATGTATACAAAAAATCAGGATTGTCATCAAGATTTGGAGCTTCATAAGTTTTTTATTTACATATATCATCAAAATACATAAAACATCGAATAACCAGTATCACAAGTCATGTAATGCCAAAGTTAAGTCTGAAACAAGTCTTGGAATGCAAATTATATCAATATACAACATTTCATGAACAAAACTATATAGATTCAGAATCAAACAAAGATAAATATTATAAATATGATATGAAAATAATTATAATATGAAATAAAATACATACAATTTGACCAAGTAAAACGAAGGATAATGATACTTATTTTTGACATTAATATGAAGGAGAGCCATTTAAACTAAAAGCTTAAGATTGGCCCCTACCTTGACAAATAAGAGAATAATGAAGTAAGAATATATCGGCAAGGACAGGGCAAAAAGACAGGACAAGACGAGACGAGGGAACAAGACAAGACGAGGGGAAAAGACAATAAAATCAAGGAGGGAGAGAGTGTCGCATTATGGTAAAAGAGGGGAACCACATGGTCAAGAGGTACTAGGAGGTGGCAATCCGTCCCAAAAACAGAAACAACGCGGCAGAGGCAGATGGGTAAACGAAGAACGAAAGTAGATTCTATATATTATTATTTGCTAAACATTATAACAACAACCACCCAAAAGAAAAAAACAATTGCAGTTACAATACAAGGCTTATTTCACACAAAAAAGAAACAGTTTTCATCAAATGATGATAAACCAATATGAATTTGTCTTTATCCAAGACATTTTCAGAAAGAAAGCCCCCAATTTTTCTGAACTTGGGAATTTGGCATATTTGGAATGCGTACTAATGTATTAGACCACACACTGAAGTGAATAAGGCCCAAGATACCACTTCGTAACCAAGGTTATTATTAGCAAAATGAACACTGGGTGCTTCGAAGCTCTTTGAAAAGCTATAGAGAATTGGTTACCCCTCAATAATGATTTGATAATTCAGCAGTGCCTTGGTATTTTAATTCTGAGCGTTTACCAGGCCGAATATAAATTTCCCTTTTTTAATGGGCCCGATCGGGCAGAGGCTTGTGTTCAACCTTAACTTGCCCGAATATGGCCCGAAAATAAACAGTGAAAAAACTACCGTCAATAATGAATCAAGTGACAGTATAAACATGCATCATTACCTGTGAAAATTACCACTTGATACAGTGCCGGTCGCCAATTTTCTTTTTCTTTGAGAAATTCCAGAGCAGAGTCGTTTTCTTTTTATTCCTTGCGGGATTCCGTATATCATTTTTATTTTGAGATGTAAATGCCTATATTTCATATCCTCATCGTCAATGTTCGGCTTTTCGCTTGATTAGGAAAATATATCCTGACTGGACTCCAATAAGACGATCTATACGCTGTCAGAATTTCTCAGGCCGACTAGAAAACAACACAAGAATGTGAAACAATATTTTGCTTTTGGTCGATGATGATCCCCAAAACATTTTACGCACACACCCACTGTGTATGCAGCGAGCTGACGAAGTCGAGTACAAACAAATGCTTTTTTGTGTTTTATGCAAATGACCCACCTGAGTATTGCGCCAAAAACAGCTGGGGTTGACCATTTAGCGAAAAAACAACGCAAGGTAAACATCTTCAAGTTGACATGACCACTCATGGGGCCACGATTACATTTTCTTCACCGGCTCCTGCTGTAGGATTCTTGATGCCAAAAACAGTTCAGGGAAAGTCAGGTCAATGAGGCATTATATTAATATTTTTTCAAAAATATTTGTTTCATTAAGCACGAAATATAAAACACAATTGATCATGAGGTTACTTTAAGTTTTAATAAACCACGTGCGAAACGCTTTTCTCCATTGGAACCTTCCACTACATGAGAAGGGGAGACTAATTAATATGTACATATTTTACAAACCAATAAATTGGATGGCCACATCAAGGATTTAAGGTAAATTTAGGCTACGAAACAATTATAAGCTTACCATATCATTTAATTGGATTTTGGTATGTGATAGTTCTTGCGGCTACTTTATTATTGGAATTTATTCTTCATGAGAACTTCCCAGACATTTTGTGGGTCTACACAGCTGTACCGAATGGCAGAATCGGATCACTGATCGAATGAGCGGGCACTGCATTCACTGATGATGCATCAACAATTGTTTCTCCCCGTCACTTGTTACTATAGTAATATGGAAGTAAGGCTTCATCAGAGGGAGGGTTGAGCAAGCCCGAAACATCGACAACAATATGACGTAGCGAAAATTGCTTCACCTGGATTTTTAATCTGATCACCATATGATCGCGATATTGATTTTATGTGGCTTGTGGACCCTGGATATTCAGAGACAGTTGGTTTGCGTAAAAGAAGAGCAAGTTTGTAAAATGACATTTGTTTTGGGATTTTTTGATGAAATTGTATGGAAACATCCAAACGAACGCTTTTTGAGCTTTACTTATTTTTAGAGCCAATTGCCGATCGGACACTGAGTACCAGGAATCAGCTAGCCTCGAAAAAACCTCCCCCCCCCTGCCCATTGGTGCCCTGGGCCAATCGGGACAGGCGATTTATCGGAGCCTGTGTATTACCCACAAACAGTGGTGGTAGCGCAATACTAGATTTCGCATGTGACATTCCTTTCCGCCATTGTCATACTGTATACCTTTCTGCTTTTATTATTATTAGTTACCGCCATTATCTCTGCAGTTGGAAAAATGCCATTATTTATTGGTGCACCTTTTTGTCAAAGCTAAAGGTGATGATTTCTTTTGTGTTTTTTCCTTGTGATAAACCAAATTTTGACCTTTTCTTGTGCTATACCAAAGTACTAAGGGTCAATTGTACATGTAATCCCTCAGGTTAAGAAATAACACAAAATACAATAAAAGTCACCATTTTGGTGAGCTAAGCTTGATCAAGATCTACAGTTCCAATTCAATCTTTATTGTAAGGACAATTGAATTGGTGTATTGTTATAATTACAGAGGGACACTGGATTTTTACTGATCTTTAGTTCACACTTGCTGTCCAGTTTTGCCAAAAATATGTCCTCAAAACCTTATAATTTCTGATCGGAAATAGAAACATGCCAGAAGTGCAAGTGCCGTGCACTTTCACCTGAATTTATTGAGTTTTATAAAAAATATGGATTTTGGAAGCATTCCAATGCTTCAGTTGTAGAAAGTAATTTGTCTTTGCATGTAGGATCATGCAAGGTGAGGCAGATGTTGAGATTGCCATCACAGTTTGATATATATTTTGGTTTTGAAAACTAATTAAGTGTTGACAATCAGAAAAGGTCGTTAAAATTCACATCATGTACTAAATAAAAGGATAGCTAGCTTAGGATCAAGGTATAAATCTGTATTTAAATGAAAAATGCCAATAGCTTAGATGTCGCTTTATCCGTCATATTGCAGTTCTTGCGAAATTGGAGAAGTACAGAACCTCCAGCCATCCTTTCTTGTAGAAACTGACACCGTCTTGGAGTTTCAAGGCAGCTGAGGTGTCTGCCTCCATAACCATTTCCCAACAAGACTCCTGGATCATGAATCCCTGTGTCACCCTAGCTAACTTATATAACAGCAAACTTGATCTCGCTTTACTAAATTGGTTCCAATTTTAGCAATAAAACTGGGCCAGGAGGGTCAAAGGGGTCGTTAACGTGATACTAGCGCACTTCCTTACCATCATCGTGTCTTTCTCTTCTTTGTGTTGTCTCTTCCAGAATGCATGTCGTTTCGGATGGGATCAACGGTGTTGATGGCCAAGACTCAGGTCCTCAACAGTATTGCAGGGGTAAGTATATAGTGAGGAAGGGGAATAGAATGGTGGGGAACTACTATTGCCACGTCATGCTTGTGATGAGGAATTGCGTAACTGCGAGTCCGACTTACTTTATTAAATTCGTGATACTGAGCTCCGGTTAGAAAACTGAGATGAGTGTTTGCTTGAGGTGACTTTGTCACTGTAAACCAATGTTATATTATTAGCATGCTCATAGATGAATGAATGCTGATTTATCACTGTATTGAAATACTAGCACAATCAGCAATGATTGTTATTATAGTAGACCCTCAATATATGCAAATGCATGTGAAGACTTTCTTTTTAATTCTCATCTTTCCTAACAAAATATACCCTAAAAAATAAATAACGCTTTAGACAATCCCTTACCTTAAAGGTGCTTGTTCGATTTTGTATATTGGGTTTTACTACTTGAATATGGAGCCTGGTTACTACTCCCACTCAGTATAGTTGGAAACAAACTTGCAGTTTTGATGGTAGAAGTGATAATGCATATGGCCCCGATAATACTGCTGTGCTAAAAAAACCCACTGTTTGAACGGTTAACCATCATATTAGCACAATATGAAGGGCTTTGCAATATGCCATATTGCCTTTTACCATAAAATCTGCAAGTTTATTTCCCATGGTACTTGATTGGGATTATGTTCAAGTGCCAGGCTCTCATATCAAGTAGAAACACAATAGACATTAATCAGAACAAGTACTTTACGCAAACATCCAAACAGGGAAATCGCTGAAATCATTAAAAAGGACATTATAATTTGCATGTCTGCTAGCTCTTGTGGCAGGACATAGACCTATCCTGTCAGACTCATAATCTTTCTTCCAAATCCTCGGAGGAGCTGTTCACGCCTATCATATGAGAGAAGATAAATTGAGCGTTTACAAAGCACTCAGCATATGAACCTGATCGTCTCCCAAATGATGCGACAAGCACCTTTTTTGAATTAACTCGCTCTAACAAAGATCGGCTTGGTGATCTGCTCTATCCCTTATCCTTGGGAAAGGCACTTAACCACAATCCTGTAACTGTTCCTGTCTTTACTCTAAACACCAACCCCAAGATGTAATCCTTTTCCTCCCTCACTCACGTTCATCGTTATCTGAAAATCAGGAACCCCATACTGAATTTTATTCAAAGAATGTAGCCTAATCCTTGTTTCAAAGGCTCAAACCATAGCCCTAATCTAATCATTTTGTGTCCGACTCCCTAAGGCAGGAGGAAGACACATGGATCACTGTGTCCACTGTAGTTGTCTGTTGTTGATGATGTCTTTGATGTCTGTCGTGAAAAAGGGTTAACATTTGCATTGTAATATCCTAAATACTTTGATTTGGATCAAGACCAAAACTTGGGGCAAAGGTTGCAAACTGACAGCCTTAACTTGTTAATGAGGTCAAAAGGTCAACATGCCAAAGGTCAACGTCATGTGAGGCTAAAGTTGCTAAAAGGTTGAAACTGTAAAATTGACCGCATTTGAAAAGTTGAAGGGTTCAATTGGAACCAAACTTGAATAATAGGTTGCAACATGGGATCCTCATTTGCTGATGAGTAGTCAAGGTCACATACCAAGGTCAAAGGTCATGTGAGGCTAGTTGTAAAATGGGCTGAAAATGTAAAAGTGACCTCATTTGAAAAGTTTGAAGCAATTGGAACCAAACTTGAATCAGAGGTGCAACATGGGATCCCTCATTGTTGATTAGGTCATCAAAGGTCACATATCAAGGTCAAATGTCAGTTAGGCCTATCATTCACTAACCAGGCGACGGGCAGGACCGGAAAAAAGCGGTCCGAAGGACCGAGTATGTTTTTAAAAATTGTGAAACGCTAACATAAACCATGATATGAATCTTTATTTGCCAATTATCAATAGTCGTAACAGTGGTCGTGGTTGGTGACTTCTCATGAAATCTGGACATGAAATGCATTTTGAATATATGAGTGTGATGTGTGATTATTCATGATGAAAATGGAGGGCTAAAATATTACGGCAATTGAAGGCAAATCACTTGCAAAAGCTACATAGGTTTTTCAAAATGTTAATTCAATATTCAGTTTGTTCATACGTTATGTTCTTCTGCTTAGCTGAAATTCTGAATGCATTTTGATTGAAAATAGTGGGTGTGGTCTCATGGTCAATATTTGAGATCCGAGAGAGTAAATATAGTGTGATAATAAAGCATTTATTTATAGCTCTAAGTATTTCTTTTACTCTGCTAGTTTATTTATTGGTCCCTTGAGATAGTAACTTTTGTAGAGAATATTATTTTAAAATTGCTTTTAAAGGTGCAACAAGAAATTCAAGACATTACTCTTTTCTGTCATGTGTGATTTCATATAGATTTCAACCTTCAATACCTCCCAACCCTACGCCAGTGCATGGTTAAAATTAGTGTCAGTGGGCCACACAACTAAGTGACCCCTCAAAAAAGCTTGGATTTGCCTAAAATGGCTGCAATTTTCAGCTAGATAGATGCTTGAAGGAGCATATGTAAATCAGGAGTGTGCCACAATATTTTAATTTTTCAGGCGAACATATCTTCTTTCTGCAGGGAAAAAATGGCCGGTGCTCTATTCAAATAGTCTGTGCTGGGCGGTTGCCAATTGTCTCAACGGGGGATGTGGTCAACCCTTATAATTCCACTTACAGTATTGCTCCAATAAGGAAATAGAAATTCACAAATTGTACCAAAGAAACAATTCCCAGGCTAATCCTTTCAGATGGGAATATTTCCATTATTTTATTTATTTGAACATCAGTGCAAAAACCGTCCTTTAAATTTTTAGGGACACCGAGGGTGGGAAATCTCTGTTGCACCTTAAATATGCTTGTATAGAAGTTGAAATTGCCTGGCATAATATGGTCTAGTTAGCACTTGTTGGATTGTTTCATAGAAGAAGGAGACGTTAAAGGTGCAACGAGAGATTCCATATCGGGTGTCCCTACAAATCGAAAGTTCCTATTTTTGCCCTGATGTAAAGCTTTCCTCCCAATCAAAAAATATCCCCATCTGAAAGGAATTAAGCCTGAGATATGTTTCTTTTGGTACACAAATTGTGGAATTTCTAATTTCGTATAATAGGACAATACGAATTCAGCCTATGTTTTCCATTGAAAAATTAAGTAAGATGACACTTTTTTTCCTCATTTTAAGACATTTCTATAGCTTATACAAGTGTAAGAAATTTATTGAGTGTTTAATTTATTGACATTCACTATTATGACACAGATAAAAACTAGAAAAAATAAAAACAGATAGGTCAATGGGTAGCTCACCAAAATATTTGTCAAAGTTTGTCCGTTTGGATCAATTTGAAACAAAGTTGATCAATTTGATACCAACAAAGTTGGTTACAAAGTTAGTTACAAAGTTGACAAAGGTCTTGCTGGGCTCCCTGCTGACATTTGCCATATCAAATGGCCATTTGTTTTTAAGCGTGTGTATATTTGAGTGTTTCTGGGCACTGGCCCATTCCAGTTAGGCAATTTTAACAACTTACGGGCACTACAGTAACATCATCTTCCTACTGATGCCATTTACGATTATGCCTCTGCTATATTTATTTTGGCCCCCTCTGCTTTCTGTCCTTCCAGCCATGGTCACGAGGCAGGATCACTAGGTTTGGGCAATCTGAAACTCGTAACCAAACTGTTCCAATAACTCCTTTTCTAAAGATCCAATCCTTTGAGGCAACATTCCCATAGATTCTGACACCGCTTTAATATATCGTCTTTCCATCCCACACAAAAACGAGCTTGTTTATCCAATCCATCCCAATTTCAGATGATTTTTTATAAGATTATACCGAGAAACCTTGGGTGACAAGGCTTGGTCTGTGGTTATATCCGGGATTTTTGTCCGGAGGCATTGTATGTATGCAAACTCGCAAGACAACAAAATATTAACGGCCTGCAAAAAGTGGCCGCGAAATTTGCTACCTGTATGGTGTTACGAGGGCAAATAGAAATGTTTCACCATGTGAAAATAAATGTGTTAATGGCATTGTGATATCGGCCAGAACTTGGTAACCTAAATGCACTCTGGCTGTAATGTGTACATTTCTGCAGCGTTTTTCTGGAGGCCCTATATATGTGTGTGGCTGAGAGCAGGACCTTTGGTATTATAAACTATTGTAACAACCACGAGAAGCTTTATTCTGTTTATAAAACCTACCTTTTTTTCATAGATATTCAATATCATTTCTTTTATCACAAACCTTTCATACGTTTTTATTTTGAATCAATTATCATGACTACTAAAGTTTTTGACAGAATTGAATTTCACACTGTTAATAACCAGATCAGAGGGTGTTTTGAGTCAATCCCACAATGCTCCAGTTTTGGGAAATTTCACCCTCAATGGGGGTCATGTGATCCCATAAAAATCCCATTTTTAAACACATAAAAAACTCAGACTTTAATGCTCATTTTAGGCCACAAAGCGTTGTACTTAGTGAATTTTTAGCATGATTAAAATCTCTTGTGGTTC
Organism: Ophioderma brevispina; assembly: GCA_023653785.1. Taxonomy (NCBI): domain Eukaryota; kingdom Metazoa; phylum Echinodermata; class Ophiuroidea; order Amphilepidida; family Ophiodermatidae; genus Ophioderma; species Ophioderma brevispina. The sequence goes on from JAMKCH010085208.1 coordinate 38,669, forward strand.
TTAAACTTTTGGAACACTTTTTAATATCCCTAAGTACTGACCATGTGTTTAGTAATGTACAGTATAGGCACAATTTCAATGCATCTGGGATTTATTCAAAACACCCTCTAATACCTATTATGATGGGGGAGGGGAACCTGTTCTCAGTGCATAAAAAATAGCAGCACAACCATAATGGAGTGTTCACCGTGTTGGTATAGTTCCTTGCGTTTAGAAGTCGAGAACACAAGACTTCATTGTTTGGTACTTCATTCAATTCCGAACAGTGGCGGGCATACAAATACTAACTGGTTAGAACAGGGGATTGCATAGAAGTGGAATTTGCAGGTACAAGTTAATGAATATGAACTTTAGCATACAACTTTTTGTGCTGTTCCAAAATTTGGTGCGAAGGTTATTTGTATGATGTTTCAAAAATGTTGCTTAAAGTGAACAGAGAGAATTTCATACCTATACCAGCATATCATAAATATTTCAGTTTGATGTTGCCAGAAATTCCCAAAGAATATCAAAATTGATGCTGTGAACTTACATTTGAGAGATAAAAACTCCTCTATAGAAACATGATTTCATGTCAGGACAACATATAGTGAGCGTAGATATGTGCATGAATTGTTGACATGTGATAAAAGCAAGAAATTTGGCACACAGTTGGGCATGTCTTGAAGATTTTTGGCTTATAGGGGCATCGCAGATTTTTTGTGTAACAAAAAATGGCCAGCCATTTTTCCAAAATGGCTCTATTGCTGGTATTTTAGCTCTTTGATGGACTAAATGTGTTTTTTTTGTTGTTTTGGCGACCAGAAACAGGATTTGTAGCCCAGAGCAGTGCCTAAAATAGAAATTTATTTATGGGTAACCATTGTGTAACAGAAATGGTGTCATTTTCCAAAATGGACATTCTTTTTCCCAAAATGGCTGCCAATTCACTTATTTTACCATATTTTATCGATTGATGAAATGCAATATTTTTCTACCAAAGCTTATTTTTATCACGCAGCAAATGCACAAAAAACAACAACCTGTAAATAGGCAATCAATAAACCACAATTGTTGATTACTAAGTGTGGACATTTATGTTACACAGCAATGCCAAATACAACCTGTAACCTGTAAATAGGCAATCAATACAAGTGGCAGATATTTAAAAATAGTAACCATTGCTTGTTTTATCTTTGCTTTGCAGACTGAATAAAAATAAAAACACATATTTAAGAAGAATGACTTTTGTTTCATATTTTGTTTGATACAAAAGATTGTGAACCTTTCCAAAATGGAGGAGGACTTTTAGTATGGAATGGGTCTAATGAACTGAGCATACACTATATGCACACAGAACAGTTATTACCTGTGAAAGGGCTGCCACACATGACAACAAATGGCAGCAATTCCTCTTACCAGTGTTTTACATAAATCATAATGCCACCGAGTCCCCTTGGTGTGGTTACGATTTATCCTTATTATTACTTAATTATGTGAATTAGGTTTATATTGCTGAACTATATTGCTCATGCCAACAGCATTGACTATTTTGTTGTTTTTTGTTTAAAAGCACCAATGATGTGATATTATTATACGTTGATTTCAGTACCGTACCTAAGAAAGAAAAAATCAGATTCCAATAGCGGAGTTACAAAATCTGCTAACTTCAGGAGCATGACACACTTGTTGGTCGTAATCAATCAATCATCAGTGACGTGTTCAATGTGGAACTCATTTTAAGATGACAAACAGCGCAATTTAATTTTGGCCGTTAAAAGTCTACAGCAAACGAGATTATTAGTCAAAAGAAGATATAGGGTTAACCTATACAAACTTGATTATCCTTCATGTTCTCACTGTAGTGCTGGATATAACAATATCTTCATAAGTTTTGTGCCAAGTTGCATAGGAATTAATAACAATAACAATCTTGAGATGGTGCCTCTAGACACGTCACATAGGAGTAATAATATCATTATCAATTTATCAAACGACAAATACAAATTCAATAGATATAACTTCTATGTGAAAACAATTATGAAATGTATCAAGCTACCAGCTATTAGAATAATTTAGAGACTAATTATATTAAGTGACATTTCCCAAACATATACTGTGACAATAGATAGAAGAGAAGACAACCCAGTTGTCTTCCTAACTAAAGAAAATATGGGATACATAGGAATCATCAGCTTGTGAGGATTCTGGTGTATGCACCCCACAGGGACTTGGTGAATCTTGATCTTTCCTGGATTCAGATACATCAACCCTACCTAATCTGGTGAAAAACAACCTATCCGAGACAGCGGAGTGGAGGAAGATAACGATAGAAAGAACAAAGAAACAAAGTTTCACAATATCAGTATTAAATGAGCTCTGTTTAACACTTAGAAGGCCACGTGCAGTTGGTAGATTTTAAGGACAAAATAAGCAGCTGCATTTTGAACTCCACGAATGTGTGGTCACTTCTCTTTATGGCGAGACAATAGAGCAAGGAGTTGCAGGATCAGCCTTTAATGTAACACAGGCCATGAACCAATCCATGGGCATTTTTCATCAAGGTTACTGCCAACAAAATTACCCAATTTTCGTTATCCAGTGCAGGTAGCTTTGCATAAGTTGTTAGCATGATTGTTCTTTCTTAGAGATGAGTCTAAGATGGCACCAATGTTCCGTGCTTCAGCTTGCGGATGAAAAAAACTACTACTACTTCTAATATACTACTTTACGTCGGCATCAGCCGGGATCTAGCAAGGATCATCCAGTCTGTACTATCCTGCATGCATGTTGCAAGCTCATTTGTGTATACCACTCCTGCGTCTCTTTTAGGAGTGTTAAATAAAGGTTTTGTTGTTCGCCCCTTGTCCGATGTCCATGTGTTGGTTCCCACGAGAACGAGTCCACTAGTACAAAGCTCAGGGTGCGGGTAAACAGTGACCTGTGAGCTGCATCATTCTTGTTGCTACTTGTCTCCAACCATTGAAGTGTCACCATAAAGCACAGAGTTATGAAGCTATTGTATCCAGTTGATTTAAGCACCGTCCTCAGCATCTGGGTAACAGCCCATGAGAGACTCTCAAACTGGGGTTAATGCATGCCAGGCTTCGCACCCATACAGTAATAATGATTCTACAGTTGTTGTGAAGAAGCTCTATTTACTTCTCGGCGACATCATGGGGATTCCCATAGGTGGTTCATCTTGTTTAGGGCTTTCCATTCAAGTGCCTTCCTGATTTTTGATACCGGCTTCGGTGGATTTCTACCCCATGATCCACGGTAGTTGAAGTCACGACCTCCTCAGAACTGCCCCTGAGCGGTTCTCGTGCAGTCTGGTAGGTACATGGTGTCATACCTCTGCTTTTTGGCATCAGGCAAAGCCACATCTTATTGCATTTTGTTTCTACCCTAAAGAGTAATTGCTGGCGCATGATGAATTGGTTACAAGAGGCAATATCATTCTTGCCAAAGTACACAATCACTAAGTGTGACAGCCGGAAACTCTTTTTCGGGACTTTCTTGGTGTTATTGTGAATCAAGTTGCGGTTTCCATGTTGCTGGTGCTGCAAGCCTTAGGGCATAATCAAGTACGATAATAAAGAGAAATGGGTTGGTTGCAAGTGTTCTTCTGCGTACTACGGCAGGATATTGAATTCCTGCACCTCTCGTCTAGCTACCAAATCCTTAGCTCTGTGTTGGAAGTATATATTTCCTATGGCATTAAGAAGATGTTGTGGGATGCATAGGCTTTGGGATTTGCTTTTTTGAAGTCAATAAGTCAGAACCACGGGCACGGTTATCTCACTTCTTAAAGATATGTCTAAGGGATAGGATTTGAGCTACAGCGTTCAGATTTGGCCTGAAGCCATTCTGGTTTATCTTAGTTGGGATATATGACATCCTGCGATTCGGTTAAGCATATGCGGGTTGAAAGCGTTCTAATAATACCGTCGGGATCAGCCTGATACCTCTGTAGTTGTCAGTGTGGGATAGGTTTCCTTTTTTGGGAACTGGGATGATATTAGAGCGTGACCAGTTGCTCAGGCGTTTTCGTTGTTTTCCATTAAAGCCATGTTGCATATTCGAGTA
>JAMKCH010085209.1:0-70217 GCA_023653785.1 Ophioderma brevispina
CATTAATTTAAAGTTAAACAAAGTTTTAAACCAGTTTGTGTCCCTGGCTAACGGGTGTGGCCGGATACACCACACCTCGCATTCACAACAATATTGCTGTGTGAGGATTTAATTGGCGTAAAAGATAAGGATGGATTGCCCCTTCTGACGCCAACCATTCGCTTGCATCACGCATTAGGGCGTAATCACGCCCAGATTGCAGGAATATGGGCAGAGTAAAACTAACCAATCCAAAGGCACGATTGTGAATAATGGGCTAGTAGAGGGTAATAGAATTTCAATAACCATAAGCACTTAATATAAATCCTTGCAGCATCATTGTGGAGTTCCAAAATCTCGGTTTAATAGTGTTATATCTCGCCGCAAATTCTGAAAAAACAAATGGCACGCGGAGCATCTGTTGTATTGCGTTTTGGATTCCCATTGTCAAGTGTTCGTCACACACTTCTGGGGTTTACGCGCGCGTAGCCAGAATTTTGTTTCAGAATTACTGACGAAAGAGTATTAGTGGGGTTGAAGCCAAGCCTACACAATAATGGTTAAGAAAATTCCCCATGGATTGGCTGTTCCAGCCAGTAATGAGACATTTTCTCACCCATTACCCACACACCAATTACCCATACCTTCAAGTATGTTGAAAAGGGCAAAAAAGGCCCACTCAGGTAGGGACAACCCTGGTTTTTAAAACCCAGGGTCTGAATTAAGACTCCTTTGAGATACCATCCAAGGGATTTCATTTTGACCTTGAAATGGGGGTAGTATAGGAGATGAGGCTGGAACCTTGGCAACCCTAGAAAAACCTGCCGACTCCAAAGTTAGCACAATACAAAAATCTGCCAACGGCCATGATTTTCATTTACAATAATTTTTTTTACCAACACAAGATTGAAAAAACATCAAAAAATCGACAGGTAAAAAAAAAGATCTTGCTATGTTATGAAAACTTGGGAATAGTAGCCGGTGTATCAGTTTAGAGTAACTTTGTAAAAGTTTAATAAAAAAGATATGTCAGACCCTAATATTTTCTCTGTTACGGCAAAACAAACACATTAGGCCTATATCACAAGGTCTGAAATGAAATCTGAGCAATTGTATCAGATTACATCTGCTGGACATGCCAATTTGCAAATACATGTAGGTTTAACCACAACCGCAATAAACAGTTCTGTGCAAAGGACTGAACTTCACTGAAACCGAAAGCCTGCGCATCGAGCACCCACACGCCAATACTAATCCTATCCATAATCCTAATCCATCGGCTTAAGACTATTTTTTAAAAGGTCGCGAATTGATGATGAAGCTAAACAAAAATGTAACTGTTTCCGGATAACTTCCAGATGTGTTAAAAATTCTCTCTTTGGAATGGAAAAACCATCATCAAGGGAACACAATGTTTCCTCACCTCATTAAATGATGTTTCCTTTACATGTTACTTACTTGCGTGGGAATCAAAAGGTGTTTTGAACGCAATCCCCTACGTGCATTGCAATGTGCCTTACTGTACTGTACTAAACCCATGTCAGTACTTGGGGATCAATGTTCAGGAAGTTTAAGAACCACATCGACTTTCATGATCATGCTTAAAAATCCCTAATCTTGCTTTTGTGGTTAAAATATCGTTGAGAAAAGGTTATTTGATGTGTTAAGAAGTAGGATTTTTGTGGGAGCACATGACCCGATTGAGTGAAATTTTCCAAAACTGTGCATTGTGGGATTGAACTCAATAACCTCTGCGTGGGAAGGGCAGGACCCAAAGGTTCTGGCAGCTACACCATGTTCCGTGGCCAGAAGTATTTTGCAGATTTGAGCCCCGACTTTCTGGCTTCCAATTTGACGATTTTGATGTGAGCAAATGAAACAGACCATTAAAATCATAACGCTTTTTTATTGCGTGCACCCTGCATTTTTTTACTTGGCATTAGAATTTAAAAAATCGCATGGAATTCAACACTATGATCACTCACTCTGTGAGACTCTAATAAAAGTGGATATTTTGTGGAGGTTTTTCTTTTTTTTCTATCATTGCAAAGTTTGCAAGGAAAGAAAACCAATGTAATTCAAAGGTAAGGGTGAAAACATGCCATGTTTAATGCAATTTCATGCTATGCTACATCCAACCTAGGGTATGAATTGAAACGTTATTCTGTTTAAAAACCTGTTACCGCTGACCAGACCATCAACAAGCAGGTGTCTTTGGCATCCAAAATACCATAAGCCTGGTCTTACAGGGTGGATTGAAATCTAAGGTGACTCACTTCCAACAAAGCGATATTTGTCCAGCTACTTTATGGTGCGTTGCCATCTTCACAACGCCCAACTCCCGCCCCCATCCGCCCCTCCCCTCCGACAGTGCCCCAAAATCTCTGGCCTTGCATAGAACAAGATCCCCACTAAACACACTCTCTAGGCCCACGCCCTCTTGCAACACAGCTGTCCGTTCCCTCCAAATCCCCTGTTCTACACATATTGTATTGGGCACCAAGCCTGGCCCCCACAACTCTAGAGGTTTGTGGCGTTTGAGTCCCACTATCGGCAAACATTTGTTCCTTGAGGTAGGTGCTTACCTCGATACTCATCTCCATCCAGGTGTACTAACTGGTGTCCAGAGATTATTCAAAGGCCATGGAAGGGTAACAGACTCACTCGCGGGAGGATGGCGAGTTCCCGGCAGCAAAAAAATATACCGAGGAATCTGGCCCAACGCTCAGGAAAGAGAGAGGGCATTCCGTGTATGATTTTGCCCCCGTCCACGACACTTTACCTTGAATCCTTTGAGCAATTGTTTTGAAAATATCTATAATTGATTCACTGCTCTCTGGACTAGCGCTCTTAGTGAAGGTCATTGAAAGAGCAACAAAGGGCTATTCAAAATAAATAGTTTGGCCAAGCCCAAGTCCATTTCTTTTTGGTACAGTTTGGTACATATCATGGACAGCCGTGTAAACAATTTCTTACCGATTTTGAAATAATAGTCACTGTCCCCTGACCCTTGAACTTGTCCAAAAGCGACTGGGAAAGTTGGCAAAAGCTTGGCAAGTAGGACAATATTCTTCAAATAAGGGTTTTGTTTTTTTAAACCACCCTGTCTTGACCTTGCTACTCTACATTTACAGACACAGGTTATCCTGTTAGCATTTCGTATCTTGAGTTAACACAGCGTGACCACTGCGTGCTATTCATAGTACATGTTGGTGATCCTGTTTAAGTAATTTTCGTGCGGCATATTTTTTGTAAAGTTTGCATTTTTTTAGCATTTCCCGTTACTTTTTAGATTGCTTTTTTTCAGCTATTCTACATAACTTAGAAACAAAAATAAACCTTTTTTTGCATGTTTTAATTTCGCGCTGCTCATAAGTGTGTGAAAAGACGAAATTAATATACCACAAATATTTCCACTTTACAGCACAGGTCTAGTTTATTGTAATCCTATGTCATATTCTATGCAATTATTCTTGCCAAAACTACATCAGTAATGACAAGGTCTGTACATTCATTTTTGCCTCTCAACCAACTTTCAACTGCAAAATTAGAAACTTGAAACACCAGGCCCAGTCCCAATTTTTCTGCCAATGCTCAAGAAAGTTTCTGTCATCTTTTAATAAATTGGGTGTTGCTTCCTAGACAAATTAAAAACACATGATCATTTTCCAGGATCAGTATCAATATGCACCCTACTCCAAATAGTGGTCAAATTTTTTGACCACGAAAATGTCAAAGTTTAACCCTTTTCTCGTGGTCAAATTTGACCATTTTTTTTTTAATATTTTTAATTTTTTCGTTTTTGTTAAAAAAAATCCATGTGTTTTTATTGTAAGCATCACACAACACTTTATCTGATCCAGGTCCCAATCTGGCCCTAATCTTAGTCCCTAATCTTGGCCCTACTCTTGGCCTCAATCTTATCCTTGTACAAATTCAGACCATTATCTCAAATGTGCCAAATCCAAAATACCGGTTTTGGCGAGGGACGGATTTGAGTGACATTTTTCAATTGTCCCACTTTCCTGTTGGTAGATTGGACACTTTGAGTGGTTTGAGAAAATTAACCTGTCATGTACACTTTAATGGCAGTCAAATGGAATGGCCACCAATGGAACATGTTTGCTATATGAGATCAATATTTAGCGCGAGTGACGTATATCGACAATGCTGTCCTCGCGTTTTTAACATTGAGTGCCATAGCAACTTGATTAGTTAAGCCATATTTTTTTCCTTTAAGTATTGAAGTATATTGGTTGCGTAATCATGCTGTATACTTGAAGTTAAAATTACACACGCAGCGATGTATGATAGATGAATGAAAACTTTTGCGAGGGAACGGACAATTCCGTCCCTCGCACCATAATAAATGTGTTGCCATGGCAACTTTGGCTTGATCGTAGGCCCATCTATTTTTATGTTTTTTGCGGAGAACTTGGCTTGTTTATTCATGTAATATACTTCAGGTTTCTTCATTCCTGACTGGAAAAGAAAGGAAAAATTGAAAAAAAATGAAATTCCGTCCTCGCAAGGTTGACAAATTTTGGATTGCCGCAAATCCTAAACGTGAAATAAAAAACAGAGACTTGATAGGCTAAATTGTTTTTCCTGCCCAATAAAAGTGCTCTGTTTTGATTACTACAGCTTTCAGGCTAAAAATTTCGGCGAGAATCGAGTCTCGCAAAGATTCTTGTAAACGGATTTGCGTTAATCATGTTGAATTCTCCAATACACTTTAGAACTTAACTCGGTAGCGACTAAATGATTTCCGCAAAATTCTTTGAATCCCTAATTCTCACACACAGCGATGAAATTCTAAACCCTCTGTAAAGATAAAACAAGCCCTTATCACCTTTAACACCTTTGTGGAGAGCTAGCCCTAGTGGTTAGGATGCTTGCACGCCTGTGCACAAATATACAAAAAAATCCCGAGTTCGAGTCCCTGTGGGGACGTGCAGGATTTAACTTGTTACTCAATTCTGGTTTTTATTTGCTCTGTATATACAAGCTCTTTGATTAAAACAGAATACCGGTCTCCTCCCATGTTTAACTTGGAATTGGTGCAATGAAAGCATCCAGACCCCCTTTTTTCATGCCAAATTATTTATAGCAATGGGTCTTTTGTTTCAAATTTTTTCTCAAATTTGTTGGAAATTAGTCAAATTTTCTCAATCGGATGCAAATTTTCCTAAAGATTGTTGGAACTAGTCAATTTCCCTCAATCCATAATTTCAAATTGCTAAAAAAGGACAAAATTTTGGGGCAAATGTTTTATTTGGCACAAAATTTGCATTTTTCTGGTGAAGCCTCTGGGTCCCCTTTTCACTAAAATGTTATAAATCTTGATCTATAAATTCCAGAATCTGGAGAGTCCACTACACAAACCAAAACTTGAGAACCCCAGCCGTCAGTCTAGGAAAGAAAGTTTCCAAAATAAGAAACATTTAAAAAACAGACTCTCTTGTTGAAGCCTTGCCCAACAATTTCAAATGAATGCTAAAAGCAATGACATACTTTTTACTTCAGGTCTGACAAGAGTAAAAATAGTAAATTGTAAAGCTAAACTGAAGATTTATAGAGTGCAATTATACAAATTGGATAAATCAACTACATCAAACTAGAAGATTCCAGAATTGATTGCCAATATTGTTCCCGCCATCTGCTTCAATTTTGACCCCAATGCCGTTGTTACAAAACAAAACTAATTCATCTAATATTTGCCTGTAAGTTGACACTACCCAGACAGGATGTCAATCATGTGCGGACTAGAGCCGTGTGGAAGTCGAAAAGTGAGCGGTTCAGAATTGATGAACCTTTTTGGTTGAACCCACAGTGTTCTTGTATCATAGTCAGATGTAGTATTGAAGGGCGCATTTATTTTTTTAATGGTCACGGTGTTTGTGGTCTTCGAAGCGAGGGTTTTGGGAGGGGTGCTACTCGATTTTTGGGGACCCCACTACTAGAATGTCAATTGACATTTGTTATTTTTTGTGGGCCTTAAAGGGGCATTTCATGATCCCAGCCTCAGTTCCCACAACTACCTCAAAAAAGTGGAGAATTTGATATCATCTGAACCGTCGGGCTATGTATAGTATGTGTCCCTATCTGACGTGCAAATTCAATAGTCTCTGCAAGAAATTTGCGATTTGTATTTTCTGTCCGTAAACGGACAAATTACTTGTACAGTGGTCTATGAGAGTTGTGATTCGAACATTTTGCTCCTAACAAGAAAACGCAAGATTCAAAATCAACATTAATTTTGGGGAATAAGTTTTTCAGGGATATCTAGCGAAAATTGAACCAAAAGGAAGGCGTTCATGCTAGGATCACGAAATTACCTTTAATGTCCGGATGTCATGCGGATTGCTAGAGACAGATGGACAGATGTTGCTATGTAACTCATCAACCAAAAAGGTCAACCAAAAAGGTCACCTGATAGGTGGTGGTTAAAGGCGGCCCACTGGTTATGAATATAGATGACGCACGAATCTGCAACTGCAAAATCTATTAGTTTTAGATATTTCTTGTGTCTTTGGAGAAGTCTCAAAATGGAAAGTAGAAAAGGCCAAAATTGATAAGCTATCACATGCTCTATAAAATGGTATACCTGGTTCTCTGCAGACAAGAGTCCATCCACAGGATTATTAAACTTAATTATTAATGATTGATTAATGTCATGTGGTATATCCAGTCACCCATGGATGGTAACTATAAAAAAGCTTCTTAACTACAGATATGATATTGAATTTTTAAAAACAGAAACAGAAGTGTCATCATTAATTACCAGGGACTGGAATTGGGCAAATTTATCTTGAATTAGGTTGGATAATTCCCCTTAAACTTGACGCAGTGTGACGAAATTTCCATTTGGCCATGTTTAGCATTGCTGAGTTTTAAATTGACCCACCAAAAAAGAATAGGAGGTTAAAAAAACAATCAGTTTTTGTGTACTAAATAAAGAAAAATATATTTTATGTATGCCAAAATACTTCAAACCAATACCTCATTAAATTGAATATTACAACAGAATCTTCTTCTTGATTCATTCTTTTTTTTTTTTGTTCATTTTTGATTTAAAACCCACCCACTGCAGAAAATGTATTTTCATAGACTGAGCACAGCTGAGGAAAATACTCCTCATACGAGATTGTAATCACATCTTTGATGTGTCCTTGCGCTGGGCCTAATGCAAAGGAAATGCGCAGTAAAGCATTTGATCCCCATGCTAACAGTAACTGGTTTAATAAACTGAGCTTTGTTTATTGTTCTCGGTGATTTTAGAGAAAGGTCCTAGGGAGGGGTAAATGTGATATTTCAACACTGGGAAAGCTAACCTTCAGTACCAGCACAAAATGGCATGTTGATTTCACCTGCCTGCACAAGGGAGGTTATTTGAACAGTTGGCGTAGCCAATGGCGTGTGTTTCCAAAGTGGAGAGAATAATTTGGAAAGCCGCCGCTCTTGCCACCAAGAGCTGTGCACTTGTCTCCAAGAGTGATAAGGTCCCCAAGCAAATAGAACAGCAGGCTATAACAAGAAAGAGGACCCAAAAAAATTTTCAAAAAAGTTTTTGAAATAGCCCAGGGTGATGGAGCTATATTGATGACGTTTTGTAAATGTAATCCCTGGTCCTAAAACATTTTGGTGCAAAACTGGGTCTCATAAATGTATTTACTTTCTTTGAAGAGGGCAGTTATGAGAGAGGAGTACAAGGCATTGTGGCTACGAAATCTTCACATCCGACCTTAATTTCGTACTCTCCAAGTGATTTTTCTTGCTCCTAAAGTTAAAGACTCCACTATAGGGTTGCCAATGTGATGGCAATGATGAGTTCCTTCAAGAGGTGGAACAGTGGTTTTCAAGGCAATCTGAGGACTTTTACAATATTGTCCTGTCCAGTGTCAAGAAATATGGGAGGAAGAAAAGAAAGGAAAGAAAAGTGCGACTCCGGATGGTGCTATGTAGAGAAGTCTATCACTTATAGGACACAGAGTCTTGCATCCAGGATCTCTGATTGTGTCCGTAGATAGTCAATAAATAGTCAGATTAAAGGTGTGACTTTGACGGTAACTATGTAAAGAAGTCTTGAGGATCACATCAATGAAGTTTTGACTCTCACTCCAGGGTGATATCATAAAAGTTTTTGATTCCCCTTTATTAGTCCTATCATATGTGTGTCTTTTAACGCACTGGTGACACACACAGGTGGCGCTCCCACTCTATGCCTTGGCACACTGTGTGACCCTTACACAAGTTCTCTACCTGTTGCAAATGTGTTGCTAGCCCGTTGTTAATTCATAACTGTCATGAAGTCTTGCCTATTTGGTTATATCGATCATACTATAATGGTGAGCCCCCAAGTCGACAAGCCAACTGCCAATTCAACTATGCTTTGCTATGTCGGATATGCTGCTATGTAGAGGGTCATCCTGGTCAACTGGTAATTGGACAATTAATTGCCCAATTTGTCACAGTGATTTAATTTTTGCTGAGGTTGGATTTTGCTGGAGGAATCATTTCCTGATTATTAAACAGGAGAATTTCTGCGTCTGTATTTTCCAAATTTGGTTTTGGTTTCAACTGAAACATTATCAATTTTTGTAAAAGGATTTAATTTCACCATCTTATAAAATGTCAGTCTCATGGAAAAATAACCACTATGACATATCGTGTGGACTTATATATATATAAGTCACATACATTCAGTGATGCCTGACTATTGTGTATTACAATTCTATGTTGCTTTAACCAGACGTGGTCACCCCTGTAGTGTATTTTTAGGCCTAAGCTAGACTATTGAAATCTCTGCCCTCCAATACAAATATTGGGAGTGGCCTGATTCACTCACATTCACAGCAATACTGCTGTTTGAGGATTATTGGAGCACAAGATAATTGACCGGATGTCATTCCTGACGTCAATGTGCGGGATGGCCACCATTAGCTCTCCAGAGCCGACCCCTTGTAGGTAGAATGTTCTTTTTAGTTCACAGGGTAACCAGCTACCTTCCTCATCGGTATTTTCCTTAGAAACCCGAATGGGGGTGACGTTTGGCCGCCGACAACCCGGCCCTGGGACAGGTTTTGGTTACTCAGAATACTAGTAGCAGGCCCTCAAAGAAAATCTGGCCTTACACTTAAGAGTTAATTATTAAGTATTTTGATTCAAGGTGACATAAGATCAGTCACTTGAACATGTTGCACCTATGATCTGCTATCATACCAAATTGCATCCCTGCACAGACCCTCATCCCGTGATCACACCAAACTTACACTACTGAGAAATTTTGTCTACCTTTGTATTTTAACAAAATCATATAACTGAGCATTGGGTATGATTTTCCGTGAATTAGAAAAAGGGTGAGGATCTGTACATCATAATCACAAAAGTTTTAGGTGAAATAACACATGCCCATTCAATCTGTTACAACATATGTGCAACGGGCTACACAACTTGAATGAAGATACAACATCTGCCAATCTATTGATTTAGGCTTCGAGAAATAGTGAAATCGGTGCAAATGCCCTTGGCTTTTTGATTAAAAAACACACATTGCATGGGATGTAGTGCCACCGTTTGCATTGATGAACCGCACCAAAATCTCTATCCACAGTATCACCAATTTCATTATTTGTCATTCCTATTAGTACCATCTGTTTTAGCCATTGCAGTGGCAATGCATGAATCCAAAAAGGAATTAAAATAACAAAATTACAGTGCATACAAGCCTATCTACCCCAGATGAAAGCAAAACACACAGACTTGTCAGATTTTGACAAAAACACACATATAACGATCGACACCTGGCAGAGCTTGTTCTTTCATAATGTGTAGATTTAATTTTTTTGGTCCCTCGGTAAATGCTGGCCTACACATTTCCACCTCTTAACCGATTAAAAATTGCATATTTGGAAATAACGCCTTCCTCCACTGATACTGCCACCTAAAAGATATCAATGTCCTTTTCATCCGGGTTTGTTGAGATAACACCAAAAACACAAGTATCAAGCTTGGCATACTGAAGAGGTGGGGGGAATGGTGGAAAGTTGTCCCTCTGGCTCGAAAAGCGGACGTATGGCCCAAAATAGGCATTTTCAATCCCTTTTTTTGGGGGTAATTTTTGACTCAAATTTAGGCAAAATTCGCAGTGAATGCGCCATTTTTCGCCATTTTCCGGGGATCACCTATGAATTGTGGCCCACCCGGCAGGACAACATTGGATTTTGCCCCCTCTGGATCGCCTGCCGTGTTACACCACGGGTATAAGAAAAATTTTATTTTGGCCATAACTTCATGTAGGATAACGCATACCCGCACAGCATTTGCAGATTTAATGTACATCAGCATAACCTTAGCACCAGAGTTTTTTATTTGTGTGTGTGCGTGTATGTGTATGTCTTTTCTTTCTCTCTCTCGAAATTAAATACCCTTGTATGTAATTGACTGTATAACCTGTGTTGAACTCATGATTTGCTAACAAGAGGTAGTGCATTTGTAATTGACCGAGCCTGCAATGTGATTTGCTTTGACTTTTTACTTTAAATGTAATCGAGTGTAATTACAGCACTTAGAAGACTTGAAGCTGCTTCGGAAATGGACTTTTTTATTTAGCTTTCAATAAGGATTTTATAAAGGCAACAATAATAGGGAAAAAATCGTGGTAGTGGAGTGCATGCTTACATTTGGTAGTAGTATGTCCGATGTAGTTATTTGCGGTACAGGATTATTAGTGACAGAGGATATTTTTTTTTAGATACAAATTTTCTCTCAATTTTGCACTTGATAGGTTGTAGAAACCTTCCCAAGATGTTTTTCGAAGGTTTATGGACAAGTAAGTAAAAAAGGAACACCAAAACTGTTTTTAACTTGCCTGCTATCATAATTTTCCTTATAGAAAAGCATCTTTGATTTGTCTGGCCCGTGCACTCAGCAAAATACTAAATCATCTTATTACATACAGACAGAAAGACACCATTTATCAGCTTATTCCTTCAGTTGATCTATACAAATATACCACAAAATGTGTTTTCGAAAAAATTTGCGGGCACTTTCTGGAATGTTCTTGTTCTCTTTAAAGAACAGAGGCACACATTCAGTGGAAGTATGTCAGTACTATTGTGGAGAAAAGCCTACCATACTACCCGTTAGTGCCACGGTTGATTTTTACTTAGTATCCTCCGTAAAGACAGGCTTAGTCTAGGCCCACTTATCTGGCTTTTTAATCTATTTGGACTAGTGCTCGGCTTTGATCTAACTGTCGCTGTGCTCATCCAGATTTAGATAAAATTAAATCTAATGTACTTTCGACTTACCACTTTGAATATTCATGTCTACTAAATTATAAGTGTTTTTCCCTGTTTGTTCAACTCAATACAGAAAATATCTATGCTTGGGTGCTGTATTACATGAGGCCTATGGCCTCTCGAGATGGCCTCATGTGTTACAACACCTGATCATAGGTATTTTGTGTATTGTAAATGTGAACAAACAGGATAACTAATAGTATCAAAGAGAGTAAAGGGAAAACACAAATATTCACAATTTTATCTGAGTTAGCCAGCCTGACAGTTTTTCTTTGTATGTGTGTGTGGCCCTATTGAAATCATTTAAGTGCTTTCAGCCTTCAGCAAATCACATTTTATTATGGTTTTGAATTTTACAGATGCACTATTCATTTGTCATGTCATTTTGTTTTATCTAGGTGTAGACTACTAAGAGTGTTTGTACAGTATTTTTTATTATCAATAAAATGTTGTTTTTTCTCCTAAAGACATTGGTAAATTATTTGCAGTGTTTCTTAAAATTGTAATAATAAGGGATTTTAGAAAGAAAAGAGATCTATTTTATTTTGCTTATTTTGTCCTTTAGGCAACAACAACTCCTACAACCATCTTGAATTACAACACAACAAGTTAGGCCCTCCGATTCATCCAGTCTCGGGCCCCTTATTAGGGCCCCCTCGGCCCAACCTCCACTACTACGTACTGACTGACAACAGCCCACATCTCTTCTCCTATTGGTCGAAATCAACCAATCAGCTATTCTGCCAACAACCAATCAACAATCACCACCTTCCAAGTTCCATCTCTTCTCTCAGTCTCACCCGGCACGCTTTACAAGAAGCGCCCTCGTACACACGCTCGTGCGGCCGTTTTGCAAGTAGCAGCGAAATTCTTATCTCTCTCCACATCCAGAAATCACAAACGATCGAATTAAAGTGAGACTAAGAATCAACTTTGCATTATAGCCAATGGGAAAGGGAGGTTGGGGTAGTTACCATTTTTACTTGGGGGAGGGGGTAAATAAGTGGGTTTATAATAACAAAGAAAAGTGTATGGAATTTGAATTTTGTGGCATCTTAATTGGGCATAGTTTTTCTGACAAATTAGAATGTTCTCAGGGGTAATTTTATATATGCATGAATAGTACTATTCAAAAAGAAACATTTCTGACAATTTTAAAGATGCTCTAAAATAACTTTTACTCCCTACAAATTTATTTTCACTCCCCAAGATTTTTCCATCTACTACATCTATATAGGCATGCAACATCCATGTTTTTAATTAGTGCAATATTCACAGATGCACTGGTTAGACTTTGTACTTTGCTAACAAACCATCTGCCGTCACGCTCAATAAAGTGTCCTTGTAAACTGGCTAGTCAATTTCCTCTGACATTAAGAAGAAAAAAAATATCTAAAAGATAGAGAAATAAATTTGCAATTTATTTTAATTTGGCTGCCTGTGGGGAAGTTGTCAAAGACCATTTTTGATAGTTGACAACAGAATGGTTTTCACTCATTTTATCAAAAAAACTATAGTACTCTTCTGGCTGTGATTAAAGGTAGGAGATCCGCTCGACAACTTCGTCCCCCACTTTACCCCATCAAAACTGAAGTTTTGGCATAGGACAGAGGTTCAGATTTGTCTCATTATTCAAGCAAAATTCTAGACCCAAGAAATGTTTCCTTTTGATGTTAGAGTCAAATCATTCTTTGAGTTGAAATATGATTGCTCCCTTAAAAGAATTTATCAGGTAAGTCCAAAATTGCTTCCTAAAGGGGGGGGGGGGTGACCCGATCATGGCCCCATTTGTTTTTTTCATGTTTTCTCCCTCACATGAAAGCATATCACCAAAAGCATCCGATTGCAAATTTTGAGTTAAAAAGTAAAAAAAAAAAGAGTTTTAAAGTAAAACTGTGTACTGAATTGGTCCATATAGGCCAGTGTGTATTAACCATTGGAGACATTTTTGTTCATGACATTGAAAGAAAAAATTACTTGGCTCAAAATTTCACCAGGATAATGAGAAAAAAACTTTCACCAGGGTAATGAGAAAAATATGAACTTTCTTCTGATACCAAAATTTCAATTTCAATGGAGTAGAGAGGGGGAGGTTGTCAATTGCATTACTTGCATATAGAAATTGAGCTATTCCAATTGTTGACAATACTCCTCAGGCCTGTGGAAGACAACCCTAGGCTAAGTCTTCAATTTATGCACAAATTTCAGATTCCCTCCTAAAATTCACCTTCCCTCAACTTTGCTCAGGTAATTATTTTGAAGATTTGCTTATAAAGTTCTTGCATGAGCCAGATAGCTGACACAATGGTTTTGTTGGCAAAGTGCGAGTTAAGTTACTTTAAAAGAGTCCATATGCTCATTGAGTCAGTGATTAAATGCAAGGTAGGTCTCCATTCCATAAAGCTGGGAGTTACGAGTGCAGTAAAAGAACATAATTTAGGATGGATATTAACATGATCCTGTGCTCTAAGGTAATGGTTGGTAAAAAAGAGGGAGCTGAGTATGTGAGAGGGGTATGTTGACTCTGTCAATAATCTGACCAGTAATATTTTGAAGAGACATTTTGTCTCTCCTGAAATATTCAGGAAGAGACAAGGTAATATTTTTTATGTGTATCTGTGTGCATGTATGTGCCATTCCATTTAAAGTTTCTGTAAATTGCTTTCATTTGAAGAGGATATGTTGACTAAAGATATATCATGGTCTAATGGCTATGTCATTTGGGAGTCACAATGCAGATTGTGCTTATTTGAAAAGTAGAAGCCTAATTGTAATGCAGCTTGAGTCGTAGGTGCAATATGGACATTTTCATCTAACGTATATTGGGCATGTCAGAAGTTACCTGCAGAGGTCAAAGGTCATTTAAATTTAGAAGTATGATGTAATATGTGAATATGTGAAGCTAAGGACGCTTTATAGGTCGGGCAAGACTTGTAATCCGTGGACCTCTTAGCAGTTGGAACCAGTGGCACGTCTGTATTCTTACTGGAGGTGGGGCGAAGGACCCTTGTCATGGGGATGGGAGGGATACCAAGGGTAAAATGATGATTTCCTTTAGAATACATTAACCTGTCACCTTCATTTGGGAACATGGCGAGATATGGGGAGGGGGGATTGTCATCCTTCATCTGCAGATCAGCAGATCTATGAAGCTACGCATTGCGTGAAATGCATGTTTTCTAAAGACTAAGCAATTCAGCTGCTGCCTATTGATATCTGGCCAGTGAATTAATGAATCCACAAAATCGAACTCTCTCTCCAGGTTATCGTATTGGCTTTGGATGGATTGGAAGTAAGCTTATTGTGGATGGGAATGCTATGAATATGCCGTGAGGAAATTAACATATTTAAACAAAACCATATTCTTTCCCTTTTTTACAGACCCAGTACCAATTATAATGACCTTTGACCTGTATAGAAACGTGGAGGGCTTCTGGTATCTACACTCCTACACAAACATCTGAAGTGCCCCTCTAACTGGTGTAGGTTACCACCTCAGATACTTACAAATAAATGTAGATGTTCATGTTTATGCAAGAATAAATGGGTCCGAGGCAAGTAAAAACAAAATAATGGGCGAGTCGAAGCCCGAGACCCATTATTCAAATGCTTTTAAACTGCCAATGACACATTATTCGGCATAACATGAACATCGCCGCCCTTTATTGTTATTCTATGTACCTAATAATGAAATAATAAACAGAAAGAATGGCAATTGCTTTCCTAAAAACGTAAACAAACCAAGTTTACATCTTTACAGCGCTCTCCCTTTTTCCCTCCTCCTCCTCCGCGTGAAGGTTAGCGCTGCGCCTATAGTGATGGTGACACATGCCGAAAAGAATTTTCGCTTTGCATTACGCACTATAGGGCGTAATCAACGACCCATTATCGTAGAACTGGGCAGTAAACTAACCAATCAAAGAGCCTTTTGAATCATGGCAGTCAAGGTAATAGAATTATTTATAAAGGCATTCAGAGATTTTTAGTGATCAAATACCTCTTTTAACTTACCCCTACACAATCAAAAAGTAAATCATATACGTAAAATTCCAGTTGATTTCTATTAAACCAACATTTAATTTTATAAATTTGTTTGAATACCATTGAGGGCACCCTTCCTACAAATCTCTGTTCCCCTTTAATGAGAACATTCTTAAAAACTATTCCTTCACAAAGTTCATTTTTTTTACACATGCGATGTAACTTGTTTTGGTCATTAATGAGATAATTCCTCCCCCCTCCCCCCTCCCCCCAAAAAACCACACACAATCTATCAGGTAGACTTCATTTTCTGAAACAATGCATGTAATTTTTGTTTGACTATTAATGTCCAACATAAACATAACGGGACTGATAATTAGTATTGCTCACAAATGTCATTCCAGGGAGAGCAATTCATCATCATTAAAGACACTATCAGTGATTTGAAAAATATTGGAAATTTGCATGGAATAGCTTCAAAGTGAAGGATACTTCTGTAGAATTCTCATAAGTTCCCTTTTCCAGCTGTAGAATTGACAGGAATTGAAGAAAACGGCAGTGTTTCAAGATTACGATTCTCCATTCAATACGTGCTGTAGTAATTGTC
Organism: Ophioderma brevispina; assembly: GCA_023653785.1. Taxonomy (NCBI): domain Eukaryota; kingdom Metazoa; phylum Echinodermata; class Ophiuroidea; order Amphilepidida; family Ophiodermatidae; genus Ophioderma; species Ophioderma brevispina. Next base: position 15,871 of record JAMKCH010085209.1, read on the forward strand.
CGTTCGGACATAAGACTAAATCTCCAATCCTGTCCTTATTAGTTTCTTTCAGTCTTAATCATTTGCAGGGTCAGTTAGGATACCTGTACGTGTTACACACAATGCACAAATCTGATTTTGATGATTTTCGATTTGCTGATTTAGCAAATCACTGATAGGTCTTTAAGTAATGTTTTGGTATAGAGCTGTGGTTTCATTTGTAGAGGCATTAGTTTCCATGTGGCTTGAGCATTAGTATGTTTGCGGCAGCGGTGGCAGTGGCTTGGTTTACGCTCATTTCCTCCTTAAAGTCGGTGTGGCTCAATTTGTTTGCCTTATGGATGATATAGGCTAGATGTGTGCAGTAAGGAATGTTTAAGATGGGGTTATGTTTCCTCGGCATCATGGCAGTAAATTTTTCCGATTTAAAGAATGCTGGGGGTTGGGAGAAAATGAAGATGTTTGCAAGAAAATGCAGTAAGAAATTGTTCACTAGAATGTAGGTGTCATCTGATTGCTTGTTACCGCAAGAAACTCTAACCCACAATTACTGTCAATAAAATTGCCTGTTGGTTTCCTCGTTTTTAAGTCGCCTCTATAATTGGTAAAAACCTGTAGTCTGTGTTGCGTCATTTGGAAATCACATTATACATGGCAGTAGTAATTTGGGGGTGAAATCCTTTAGGTTAAAGGTCAGATGCAGATCAAAAGTCTGTATATGCTGTCAACAGTGCGAAGCATACAGTCACAAAGTTTGATAACTCGTCATAGAGTTAAGCAAAGTTCAGATACTGGTATCATAAACATACTGTGCTCTAGGAGCATAAACTCTTTTACTAATGACTACATCTGGCAGCTTTTTATTTTTATTAATTTTTAATCCTCTCACACAAAAATATATAAAATATAGGCTCCTAAAAGGGTTTGACCCATAACCTGTTGATTATAAGACCATTGCCATAAGTTTGCCATGCAATGTGAGCTGGCAGAATTCAGATATTTTTTTCAAGTCTTACACTGCACAATATAGCTGCCACTATGAGATGAAGAAATACATTGTGCTCCAGGAGCTAAGTTCACTAACAACATCTCAATTTTGCAGAAACGGGCTGGAGCATAGCTCTCATTTGAAGTACGCAACATGTAGAATTTTAGATCAAAACCTTGATGGTATGGGAGCTCATTTATATCCCACGTGGGCCCAGTTTTGTTGTTGCATTGATAGGTTACATATATTGCTTAGGCAACAAAAATATTTTTTTAATGTTCTACGGGCCTGACAAACCAGGATTTGGCATTTTGAATCTTTTTTTTTTCAAATTTATTTGTTTTTAATGTATTTAAAATCAGCCATTTTGGTGAAAAAAATTGATTTATTTTGGATGTTAAAAAGTGAGCGAAGTGAGCAAAAAATCACATTTTTACAGATTTTGGTGATTTTCTGAAGTCTTTTGAGAAAAAGGCCTAGCTGCCTAACTTGAAAGATCAGCCTGCTGGTAGAACAGGGTTTTCTTTTTCACCACCCTATGGTGCAGTTTTTTTGTGAAGCCGTCGTAATGGATGTACATGAAATCCTCCAAGTAAGTATAATTAAATCAAACAACTTCATTAGTAAAAAAAATATTAAAATGAAAACAATGTTTGTATGTTGATGAATGAAAAGTCTTGTTATGATATGAAAAAAAATTGGATTATCAATCAAACTTGCTTGATATCCAATTTTGTAATTAATTTTTAAAAATGTAAAATTGCTGGCAGGACCACTTAGCATCCGTTGTGCATGTGTAGGTATGTGTGTAGGTGTCACTAAAATGTTTTTTTTTATGGAGCAGCCCACCGCTTATATTCTTTGAATATAGCAGGCGCAGAAGCTGAGAACCGCAAAATTCTATTTTTTTAAGTTAATTTTTAAGGGAAGCATTGAATTGCAATTTTATTTCTACCCTGGGTAAGCTTTGTTTAACCTATCGACACATCCATTCTAAAAAAATCTTGCCTTGATATAGAACGTTACATAGCACCCCAGATATCATTAACAATTTGACGCTATCTCATCCATTAAGGTAATGAAGCGAAGTGTCATGGTGTCGTACCATCTTGTGGCAATTCTGCGAGCCTGTGTATACCATCAGGGAAAATTAGATTGAAGTGACAAAATCTCTAAAGTGCAATATGTGGTAACTGCAAATAAAAGGTGGCTAATAAATTGGCTATACTGAAAACCGTCCAAGTAATCTGTAGGATTAATTTTGGAATTGGAACAAGTGTTTAAATTGGAGAAATTTTGAATACACCCAGGTGTCATTTTTTGGTTTCAGCAGGTTATCAAAATGAGCCTTATAAAGCCAGGGATAAGCAGTAGCACACCACTTATGCACAATTCAATGATTTCCCCAAATAACAACCACATGTGAGGACAGCCACAATCGCACAGTGGCGTACCAAGGCAAATGATCCAGAGGGAGCAAAATTTCCAAGTCCCGCCAGAGGGGGCAAAATTCCCAAGTCGTCCCGCCAGAGGGGATAATTTTGTAAGTCATTTCGGTGATTTGCTCCAATTAAAGGCTGACTCAGAGATTTTTTAAATATATTTTTTTTGTGTATTTATTTAAAATAGTCAACTAGAACTAAAGATAGTCACCTAAAATGCCCAACTCCAAAGTTTGAAATGTATCAGATTTTTTGTTTCCATGCAGTAAGCATTTATGTGTAGTATACAGTGCCATAGGATACTGTGTATAACAAAATTTCTGGATCCGGAAATTTATAACAAAGTCGTGATTTTCTATATGAAGGACTTCGATTTGAGCTTAGCTATTTCACACAGGGATTAGGATATGGACAAGCATTATGTATATGCAAAAAACACAATTTGTTTGAAAATTGAGGGCACCCTCCACGGGAAATCTCTGAGTCAGCCTTTAAGTCTGAACTGGACAAAATTCGCGCTATTTTTGCCCAAATTTAGGCTGAAATTGGTCGAAATTCCTCGAAGAAGAGGGATGAAAATACATATTTGGTCCATATCATCCCGCTTTTTCGAGCCAGGGGGGGGGGCAACTTTCCCCCTTCCCCCGGTCGGTACGCCACTCAACCATGTCCATGGTACTACAAACACTCGTTTCTGAAGTAATTTACAAAAACAACTGGCCATATTCCCCTGCTTAGAACTGCTTAATGCGACTCAAAACTTATGATTTATGTCAAAATTAAGAGCGAGTTAATGGCTAGATTTCTCAATTTCTGATGCTTTCCTAGAGGCAGTGAAATAAGTTGTAAAGTGCAGTGATTTGTGTAATTGCACTCTATAAAAACACCAATAATTATAGGTAATTGAAGCTAATTGTCAAAGTTATTTTGACAGTTTTATCTTTGGAAATACATTTACTTTCTAGTGAAATATTGTTTAGTTACTTGCTTGAGAGCGGTTAATATGCCGTTAAGAAGCATCTTGAACTTGCCCCTCAAGCCATCACCTCTTTTACCATTTGCCTAAAAATGTTTAGGTCAAGATTGGCTGCTGTTCTGAAGGTTCACCTTTGAATGCTTGCTTTTTCATAAGGCTATTGAAATCAGTTTTTAAATAAACCTTATTCCTTAAATTGAGTAGTGAACCTCTGGAACAGCAGACTTGGGGATAGCAAACCTTATTGCATTTCAGAATAGCAGACCTTTGGAACAGCAAACCTCATTAAATTTTCAGAATATCAAATCCTTGCAATAGCAAATGTTACTACAGTTTTGTGTCGCCTGTTAGGATTTTGCAGGAGGCACCTATCAGCCCTCAATTCTGTCCGACTGTGTGCCCATCTGGCTGTGTATTCAAAGGTTAAAGTTTCGGAGAAGTTTCTCATTCGAGAAGTAAAAGTCCAATTGCTACAGAACTTGGGTCATAGATGCCACTTGGGATGCTTCATATAATGAGGTCAAGGGTCGTATACCAAAGTCAGTGGTCATCTGAGATAAGTTATAAAATGGGCTGCAAATATACAATTGGCATAATTTTAAAAGTTGAAGTCCAATTGCAGCCATTATGTTTGATGAATCCAAGTGTGGGAAAATATCGGATCCAAAACATGATAAAATTGGATGATTTACGCCCAATATTTACTGGTCTCGCTATGAGTTTTAAAATATTGGGCTTGACTGCATCTCGCCCAAACTTGAGCCCTAATGCAACATGGGAACCTTTGTATGATAATAAGTTCAAGGGTCACTTACAAAAGCCAAAGGTCATCCGAGGTCAAGTTATAAAATAGGCTGAAAACAAAATTTGCATGATTTGCCAAGTTGAATTGCAAACTTGGGTCATACATGCAAAATGGGAACCTAAATATGTTAATGAGGTCAAGGGTCACATACCAAGATCAAAGGTCATCTGAGGTGGATGAAATAGGCTGAAAACATTAAATATTAGAGGTCAACTTGTGCAGAGAGTGAAGGAAAGGTGGATTGTGAAAGTAGGTGACACTAGTGGTTCGAGAACCACTTGTTTATAATAGCAAGCCTTTGGAATAACTGGCAGGAATATCAATACTCTAGAATTCTGTAATGAAATGATATTGTTAAATATATCAGGCTTGAGGTAAATTTAGTTTAAAATAGGTTGTTATCTTGTTCTTGCATGTAGACAATAATTTATCAATCTCTTTTGAGGTTTGTCGTTTTTACAGGTATAGAACTGCTTCTTCTGAAAGCGCAGCATTCCATCTAGAAAATTGCCACATTTCACCTCGCATTGTAGGAGACCAAACTTGTTGGCGTTGCCTGGTGAGATGGAGGAAGAGATTTTAGAGAGCGATGGTTCAAGAAATAGCGATCCAACTTGGTGTCTGTTATTGTTCCATAACAAATAGGCGGGGGCTTGAAGAGGTGTTGTCAATACTGCTTTGCATTTTAAGTCCCTTTTTAAGCCCATAAGAACCATCAGCCGACTGGTTACAAAAGAAGGATATGTAATTTTTTGAGCCAATCAGAGACAACATGTTGGTGATGTCAAAGCGGATTAACCTTAAAACATGTGGAAGCTCTATTCTGATTGGTTATGTTACTCTAATGCACCATCTAATTAACCAATCAGAAATACTGAGAAATTCAGTAGATCTTGGCCTGTGTGAAGAAGCAGCAAGGGAATGGTTATTAATTTAGCTTATAGACTAATCTGATAGTAGCCATTACTGTGGTTTCACTCCCTTCACCGGTGCAGTCTTGATGGTCTTCTATTCTTTTGGTAATTACTTTGTGTACCCAATCTTCACATTTTCAACTGTAGAGGCAGCTCTACACGGTTTCTGTGTTATTCTGTCTGTTCACAGCAAATACTGTATGGCGATGTATAGGACCTACAGTGTACTGGCAAATGCATCTTCCAGATTGAGGTAGTCATGCACTGCATCTTCTGAGACATTCTCAGTCTTGTTATTTGACTTATTTCTGATAGGAAAATATTGAGTGCAAATTATCTATTCCAAGGAACAATGGATCAGTGGTGGCAGAAATCAGGGGGGTCATGACCCTTCCACTTGTGAAAGGGGGCTGGGGCCCATTCCCCAAACTCGTGCGTATGTCCTATATAATAGACCTTTTCATACCAGTTACACAGTGCTTTGGACAAATTGGTCCACTCAGGCATGACATAGTATGCACGTAGATTTACGACTGAGTTTCGGGAACAAACCCCAGGCCCCCTACATTTCATCGGGCTTATGATTGCTGCATGAGAAAACAATAGTAAAGTATTGAAAATTGCTCAGATAAAGTGCTGAGTGGCCCCTCCACTTTAAAAATAGTTCCTCCACCACTGCAGTGGATAGTTGCCCTATGAAGTGATTCACTTATAATATTGACCCATAAGGTGCAGACAACATCTGCATAGAGATCTTTATTTGTACATCGTGTACAAACAAAAAAGATCACAATGGCAAAATACTTTATTCACCAAAATACTTTAAAGACACTATCAGTGATTTGCTAAATCAGCAAATCGAAAAAATCATCAAAAATCAGATTTTTGCATGTATGTAACAAGTACAGGTATCCTAACATACCCTGCAAATGATAAGTCCAGAAGCAACCTAATAAGGACAGGATCGGAGATTTGAGTCATTATTGTCCGAACGGACACTTACTACAACACGTAATTGAATGGAGAATCGTATCTTGGAACACTGCCGTTTTCTTCCTTTTCTGTCAATTATACAGCTGGAAAAGGTAACTTATGAGAATTCTACAGACTTATCCTTCACTTTGAAGCTATTCCTGCAAATTTCAAATATTTTTCCAATCACTGATAGTGTCTTTAATTCCAGAATTTCATTTTAATGTGAGCAGCAATTGTGCGTATTACAATAGCCCATAAGGCTAATGAAAGTTGATTCCCAGTTTCCCGTTTCATTTTTTTTCATGACTGATTGGGGAATGTTTCATTATTCATTATTTTCAGATTTTCATTATTGATGCCAAGTTAACTGCAGTATGCTTTGTTTTGAGGCACGAAACACATACTTATGACCAGGCTTCATTTAAATAAACTTTGGTACACATAGAAGTGCTTTGATAAAGCACTTCTTTAGAAATGTTGTTTTCATACACACAGTTTTCTTGAACACAATTTTTGCCAACTACAATACATGTACATGCACACAATTAATACCTTCCCTTCCTCTATTTTCACTTGCACCAACATGACTCCGTAAATAAACACACGTAAATAAAATTTTAAAAAACCCGGACGAAAAAAAAACCTAAACCTAGTCTCGAGTCAATGCGCCGTGTGGTATATAATCCATTTAAATCATAGTTCACGCAGCATTTTGCAAAGACTACCTAGTCAATCGATCAATCGGTGGTTTAATAGAAAACACACACGGAAGTAGGTAAGGAGCACTGACCTCTATACAGTGGTAAGGAGCCGGGAACCAATGTAAATTGGTTATTGATCTTAGAAAATGGACTTTTCCGATTTTTCTACCCCCTGTCATCGTAAACAGTGCTTAAAATGCATCATTCGTGAGTAAGATCACGTTAAAACAATCGTTTTTGTCTTAAACAGTTGGAAAATATGAAATAATGAATTATTTGGAAATAATGAATTATTTGATCGGCATTTCTTTCTGACCGGAGTCGGGAAACGGGAAACTGGGAATCAACTTTCATTAGCCTAATAGAATATGAATTCATCCCAAGTCGGAATACTTTTGGAACATTTTGAATGTATTTTCATAAGGGCTAGTTTGCATTGTTTCCATTGCAGTTCCAATTCCTAATAAAATTCATAGTACATATCACCATGCTTGATTGATTAAAGGAAATATGTCAAGATTTTTGTCAAGCTCAGTTTGACTTACATTCATAAAATATATGTACATACATCACAAATTCCCGAAAAAATAATACAATTTGATGTAAAATTAACAAAATAGAGGCATTTTAATTTTTGCTTTTTTGACATACGAAGAAAACGGGCGGATTTTTCGCCACGGCTTCATTGATCAAAAGCGCCCAATTTTGCTCTCCTCGTGACGTCAAAGTGATGACCAAAACATTTTTTTTTTTTTTTTTTTTTTATTGATCTTAGAAAATGGACTTTTCCGATTTTTCTACCCCCTGTCATCGTAAACAGTGCTTAAAATGCATCATTCATGAGTAAGATCACGTTAAAACAATCGTTTTTGTCTTAAACAGTTGGAAAATATGAAATAATGAATTATTTGGAAATAATGAATTATTTGATCGGCATTTCTTTCTGACCGGAGTCGGGAAACGGGAAACTGGGAATCAACTTTCATTAGCCTAAATAACTGTACAAACTATTTTCCGGTTACCGTAAACCATATTTTAGCCTCTAGCATTGGAACAGGCATGAAGCCAATCAAAATATTTTGCAGGTTGAGATGAGAAAAAAGCAAGCTTTCCAGTGGTACCAAAATCTCAGGTTTGAAAGGTGGGGTTGAGGCTGAGGATCGAGTTATGCCCCTTCAATATACTATGGTTGGCTGGTTGGCTGGCTGGCTGGCTGGCCTAAGGCTAGCTGGAGTGATTCACATGGCAAGTAACTGATCGGTTGTTGAACTATGTAAAGTCCTTGCTGTACAAAAATGGGGAATGACGAGTTGTAGACCGAGTTCAACAAGTTGTGGGGCATATCGAGAAGCAAGTTTGTAATTTTTGTGGTTTTGGTAGCTATTGTAGATAGTAAGTTGCAGTTGAACTGCAATATATATAGTTACAACCACCACAACTAGCTCTACAACTCTAGAACTCATTACACAACTCTCTTTACAGTAGAAGCAACTACATGAAGGATTCTTTCAACAACTTGTTCCATAACTCGCTCAATAACTTGTTCTACAACTCGTCCATACACACCTCCAACTTAGACCATCTCAAATGACAGTAGCTGTACGTGGGCTTAGTCATTACAGTGTGATTAGAAGTCATGATCATGTGGTTCTTTGTTTTTAAAGGTAGGTGACTCGATAGAGACTTAATTTTTCATATAGGGTTTATACCATATTGCCAAAAATATCTGATTACAAATTTAAGTTAAATCAATTCAGCTGTTCGGAGAGTAGGACCAAAAATATGTATCAAATTGACCCACAGAACAGTGTGTGTAATTAAGCTACTGTTGGCAGGGGGGGTCGACCACAATTGGGGTGGTTTTGTTCAAAGCATCAAAAGGTAACATTATCCGGGCTTTTAAATACAAACTTTCTTCTGATACCGAAATCTTGATTTGGGGTCAAGTGGGTGGGACGAGGTTGTTGATTATGTCACCCACCTTTAACTATCAGGAATAAACCTTTTTAGATATGACCTGGTTTTGCAGACAAGGGCTTATACAGAGCTGCTGGTGCAGCCCCTCATCTTTTGTTAAGTGCAATGACTCTTCAGTAATTATCAATGTCACCTGTAAGGAAATTGAAACAAACGTTTTAGAAGGTTGCGAGGTAGACCCCTTTAGAGCCTGTGTTGTCTTTATAGGAGGCATTAAGTGAAAATAAGCTGTTAAAGGGCAATCACAATCTTAAGGGCATACTACATTATATAATTATTATAACGGGTCATCTATTATTTTTTTTACCCATTTTGCTGACTAAAAAGACAAATGGGCTAACCTAATGGTTCTATGCAGTATATCAGATTTCACTTAAATGAGCAGGTAAGTTTCAGAGACAATTTTACACCCTTTTGGCCTTATCTATATATTAATACCGGTGGTCTGTCTGTCAGTGTGTCTGTCTGGACATTTGGACTTTTCAGATGAAAAAAAAAAGGAATGATGATTGCCAACATAATTGGAAATTGTTCAATGTCCATTGGAAATTGTTCAATGTCCATTTCCAAGTGCTCCTGCCAGTGAAAGCACTGCTTATGGCAAAAGCCCGGCAAAAGATCTTATCAAAGGCCAACGTGTCAGATGATATAAAAATCTCAATTTTATGGAGGAAGTCGGGGGGGGGGGGGAGGTTGTGGATCACGAAATGCCCCTTTAAGGTTCTGTTCTCACATCAAAATGTATTGAAATATTGGTACAAAATTTTACAGATGCAGTTTTGAGGTGAAGGCCATCCTATCAAGATGAAAACTTGATATACTTAAATCGGGTCCATCCCCCTTTAATAATTTTATAATTAGTATCTAGGTGTCCTAACACACCCTGTAAGTGGTAAGGTCGAAAGCAACTTACTAAGGATAAAACTGGATATTTTGGTTAATGTTGGAGGCTTCTGTCCGTACATGTATGTTTCTTACGAGAGTGAGATCTTGTGGTTGAATTGCCCAAATCATATTACGCTATGGGAAGAGTTGACTGTCTTTTGCAACAGGTGCTAATACATTTTGTCACTTGCGTGCAGTTTATGCAAATGAACAATGGACCACAGTCAATGCTGTGAGCACACACAGTTGCTGGCAACATCAAATGATATAGCAAATTACACTCATTGAAATGTGCAACTTCCTATGTGTGCATGTAACATGGAGTGGGTGGGGAGAAGGGGCTGCAGAAATTGACGTAATTTAACGGTACCTGCAACTCACTAATCCCTCATAGGATATCTCTAATTTCTCTCACCCAATCCTGTTGACATTTGTTTTTAATGATAAAGTACACATAGAAATGTGAGGTGTTAATGATGTCAATTTTAATTAGTGACTCTGCTCTAATCAATTTATTTCAAGGCCCATTGCTGCCTTAACATGGAGTAGGAACGAATGTACTTCAATATCATTCATTTGACCTTAAAGTGATGCATTTTCTGTAACTAAATTACATCCTGTACAAAACATTTTGTGGCTATTCATGCCCAGAATTGATCAATTAAAGGATCTACCACTGGGGGGGGGGGTTCTCAGGGGTTTGTTGGGTACCCATGCTCGATCCAGTGGTTCTGAAAGTGACCCCTAAAGGGGCCAATTTTCAGTGAAAATATACCCCTAAAGGGGCCAGTTTTTGGTGAAATTATACACATTTTCAGTGATTTTTGGGGGTGCTCTTCAAAATAATGTGCTGTTATTGCTTTCATTGTATAACTGCCAAATATGTGATGTTATGTTGAATTTTAAACTGATTGCAACTTTAAAAACCATTTTCCAACATGCACCCAATGACTATCTTGCAAAAGTGAATTAGAAAGGAGCAAGATATGTATGTAATATTATAATTTGAAGCAAAAAATAATTATAGTCAGAAAATGCATAATTTATAGATGACTTTGTCAGATAAAAATTCTTACTAAATTCAGAAAAATTACATTTTGAAATTATTTATGCATGCATAGTAGAATGCAAATGTGATGCAAGCTAAATGAATCATTTGTTTTTGAGATAAACCGCATTTTGATTTTGCTCGTCAGACTCATTTGCTTATTCACATCACAAATGTTATCCATATACATAATTAACTGAAAAGAGGCTTCCAGTTAATCTTCTTTTCTCCCAATTGAGATTGATTATAGCGTAATATTGGAGTAGGAAGGAACTGGCTAGGTACACGGTACTGAACTTATTCCATCATTTGTTACCATGGCAACCAGCATGGCTTTTGTGATGTGCTATAAATCGGCCTTGCTCGCGGATATTAAAATTTCAGGAAGTGATAAGTTAATGAAGGGGTTGGCTTAAATATTTTATTCCATTCTTTTAATTCAAAATAGAATTAATGATCACGTCGAAACACACAATTCTGTATTGTTCGTATTGCTATTCAGATTATAATTTCTCAATTTGAAATGCGTAGGTAAAAGAAATTGTGTATGCATTTTATATTCAGTATTCACTGGTATATAGTGTGATATCAAATCCTCATAGTTAGCCATTTTTGGTAAAATTGTACAGAGAAACAGAAATTCCCCATCTAGGTTGAACTATACTAACACACATCTTGATCTTGAAAAAAAATCTTGTTTTTAATCATCAAGTTGAAAGAGGAATTAACTTCAGATGAGAATATCATCCACTCAAAAACAAGCTCAAAGCAAACCAAAATCTAGAGAAAATACTCCAAAATGAGCTCCATAACAGAAAATCACTTGAAACAACTATAGAACCTCTTGAGTGCACTCGAGTTTTAAAGTAAATAGCTTTAACATTGCTTGTTTTCAAGTGATTTTGCTTACTTTGGTCTGTCTGAGCTTAGTCTGGAGTGGTTCGGGGTTAAGAATTGGCCCGATGCACTCCCCTGCATGTCGTAAAAGGGGGCCCCCTGCGGGTTCGGGGTTAAGAATTGGCCCGATGTGCTCCCTGCAATGTTGTAAGAGGCGACTAAAAGGGGCAACTCATCTGTTATTTGAACAGACGGGTTGTATTTAAATTTAGGATTAAGTTTAAGATAGTAATAATATATGGTGTTCCATTGTATGATTCTATTTAGCTGTACTTAAGTGTTAAAATTATGTGTTAATTAGTATGACTTGTATAAGTAATTTAAAATCTGTATCAGTTTGGGTATAATGCTCAAGTGTATTACCAAAAACATTTTTCATATATACATATGTGAGACCATCAAATGGCATCTATTTATCCTGTATTTGCCTTAATGTTTCAATATTGTATTGATTTCTACTGTTCTTTTTAAAAGGGATCTCATGTTTGTGTGTTCTGATGTGATTGTTGATTATCAGTATTTGAAGTTGAAATTTTTGCTTGATACATGGATGGGTGATGAACTTTGTCATCAGTATATGATGTGTATAATTATAACTATAAATTTATCAGTATATCTTTTGATGCTGTTTTTTGTAGATGCATGTTTTCTATGTGTATTGTTGCAATTAATTGGTTTATCTTGTTTTATACATGGATGGGTGATGATCTGGTTCATCAGTGTATGATGTGTATCTTTTTTATAATTGTTGTAATTTGAATTTATTGAAATGAAGTTTTAATATTGCGTCGTATATTGATATATAATATTTATGATTTTTATCTTAATGGCACGATATGACACAATTGTGTTGAGTTGTCGTTAAATTTTAATACTCACTCACTTAGTCTGGAGTGCTTTATCCTGGTAGCTTGATTCGAGCTTGTTTTCAAGTGAACGTTATTGTCAGCTAATGCTAATTCTGCTTTCTACCCAAGGATTAAGAAAGAACCTTTTTTTTTTCAAAATCATGAAATTTTTAGCAGTCTTGACACCTTTGAAGATTTTGCTTTAAGTTTAAATAAGAGTACTATGACCTCTCAGTACTTCTTTAATAATATTTCTTCTTTTTGGTGCTATTACCGTAGATTTGGTTACAGTATGAATTGGCAGTTCTTTGCGGTAGGATTACGTTTTGTGACTTCCCCTTCCCACTCCCTTCCTCAGAAGTATCAGGTTTCAGTTTCCTCGTCGTCCTCTCCCTTCCAGTGTTGATAAGCAAAGTGAAAGGGGTTTATATTCAATTCGAGCTGATACTAGAATTTATTTTGGACCAAGACGAATATGTGAAATGAGGTGGCAGAATTATGCACAAACCAGTAATTGCTCTACCAGTTAACATTGAAAGTGTCTTTCTTGAAAGAAAAGGGCAATACTCACTACTTTTTAAGTGGGAGTATCGTGATTGCAACTGGAAACTAAATTGCATACAGCTACTAAGTATGGCTTGCACACGGTGCATATTTGCATACTCTTGAAACCTTCAAAACCTTAAACAGGTGATTTTCAGCCTATTTTAATGCTGTTTTTTAGATTTTAGTTTCACTTTTAGGTTTGGGGGTCGGGTTAACACAGTGGATTTCTCTCGCTTAGCACCACTGTGTCCCAGGTTCGGCCCTCAGTCGGGCCTGCGATTTCATGTGCGTGTGGTTTCCAGTCCATACTCGGCCTTGCAGGTTTTCTCCGGGTGCTTGGTTCCTCCTGCTTCCAAAACTTGGCTTTCTTCCCCTAATGTGTATATGATAATAAAGTGAATTGAACAATAAGTATCTTTGTAACACTAAAATTACATGATAGTGTTGAGTGTCATTAAGAATATGCCTCCTCCACTTTTTTGTTGGGGGCGGGAGTTTGCCATACTGTCGCCCAAGCTCTATTTAACTTCACACAACATTAACGGTGCTTGTTCCAATTTATGTCTATTGTGTTCTCTACTTGATAGGGAGAGCCTGGCACTTGCTTATAAACCCCATCAAGTACCGTGGGAAACAAACTTGCGGTTTTGGTAGAAGCAATAATGCCATTGCAACGCCCTATTCATACTGTAAATATTGATGGTGAACCATAATTGTCAATTTTTGTTTCATTTGGGAATGAATGGATTTGAGGGCTCAAATTTCAGGACGGACAATGAGAAAAATACAGGCTTTCATCTGATATCAAAATTGATACTACTTCCGGTTAATCATTGGGCACCAAAGACGATCGGAAATTTGTGAACCCAACATTTCACCTACTTTTTAAGTGAAGTATCGTGATTGTAGCATGTATTATCTTAGCCAGGAAATTGAACCAAATTTGATATTAAACATGAAGATAGAATAACAGTAGGGGTACATGGTATGTAGTTCAAACCAAAATGAGTCATTGGGCAAACATCAAAGTTCAGTTTTCCAATGGCACTTGTGTCATTTTTCCTGAACTTCATTTGCTGGTACCCCAACAGAATTGGGCTTAGGGTTCCTGAGATAATAGTAACTTTAGTATAGTGTTGCTCAGAACAAGAATAAACAGAGTTGAATGTTGTATGGGCTATATCTCAAATCCAATTTGGAGAAATGACTTAATTGGCTTATCATCACATATACAGATTGTATTCCCATGCAGGTGAGGATGGCAAATTTTGGAGCCATAATAATATAATAATTTTTTTATACTCAAGATCACAGTGCTATTGTCCGTTATTACGCTGCAATCAGGAAATCGTCAACAATCATTTTGCTTCACCTAGGTTGGCAGATGCGGTCAATCGCCACAAACCTATCAGCCTTAATTGTAATAATCCCCCTAACAGCTACCCGGATATCGCTGGGGTCGACGAAGCAAGTGAGGTATAGTGCCTTGCCCAAAAGCACCAACACATTGGCCGCAGCGAGGCCGAACTGCAATTCTTCATAAAACATACGACCCCAAGCTGACGAACGGGATAGATTACACATCGAGATTATGAGTATGTGTGATTGTATGTAGGCTGCCAGATAGCGGGAGACCGTTGGCAATCCATTGTGATGGTATGTGTGTAGGAATGTGTGTGTCACTAAATGTTGTTTTTATGCAGTGGTCCCTCAGCTTTATATTCTTTGAATATAATGAGCCATTAAAACCGAGAACTGAAATTATAGTTTGTTATATGAAAATAAGCATAAGCTAGAATGATCAAATTGACATATGTGTGATGTTGACTTTCATGGGGCACTTGGCAAATCATTTTGTACAGAAAAATATGCCTGGGCTTCAAGTGGAAGGGACAATTTATAAATCACAAAATATCGCTTTCATAGGAGATAAACTCTCTTGTCATAAATGTATAACTGATGGCTCAAAAAAATGTGTGTGCGTGATGGAATACATTTTACAGGGGGTTGACTGTGCGGGAAGTGGAGGAAATTAGTTTTTCTGAGGCAGATGTTTCTAAATACACAGTGTATATGGGAATATATTAATAGTGCAACCACAAGGACATTAATGTCTCATGCGAGGTTGTTAATTGGAGTTTTGAGTAGAGAGGTGGATTTATGGCCCGGATTTACAGTAGGCCAATTTTTGGTTTGGTATGTTTAGGTGGGAGGGGGCCTTGAGTGCAATAATGTTTTATATGCACAGCTTGTCTCTGTACAATTAGTATTTTTGAGTCTTTTGATGATGGAAGAAGTAGGAAAAAGGGGTAATTTCAACACATTCCTGATGACTTGACGGATTGCGACATGTGGGCGTCTTTAAAAGTAGAGCCTGAAACTTGAAAAACAAAATTCACACAGTATTGACCAGAAAGAAGTAGCTATTATATGGTGTGATGAAGAAACATATCTTTTTGAATGAAACGTATTTAAAATTCGTTTAATGAAAGATTAAAGACTGCGGCGAAAGCATGGGCAAGTCAAGATACGAATGCAGGGAAAAAGTTGCCTTAAAAACCGACTTTCCCCGTGATGGGGGAGGAAATGGTAACTTTTTCCCTCCAGTGAAATTTTGGGGAACTAGCCGCAAATAACTTCATGCCACATGATAGAGTACCACCACTCAAAATGACAGAAAATTTTTGTTTATATAATAGGTGGTAGTGCCCAGCAGGGTGTGTAGAATTTTGTGGAGAGCTACGAAATCTTATTTGATTCTCATAGCTAGGTGGAGTTGGCAAGAGTCTTTGAATTATCCTCTTATTCAGTTCAGCTGAAACTTTTACATGTTTACGAGAATCTAACTGGATTTTTGTGGATTCGTTTGGGCGAGTCTTGCAAGAGTGGACTCTTGGACTCACCAAAATTCAGCCCCTACCCAGGGGTTAAAGGAGAACCCTACTACGAATAGCATACAGTTCTGTTATCAAATATTGAGCAAATATGGAGTGGTTCCATGGAAAAAATGACATAGCATAAAAATGAAATTAAAAAAAAATCTGCTCTGACCTTAGTGCTATTTTAAATAGAAACCAGGTGTTTGTATTCATTTTTATGGTACTATAATTCCATTTTTCCAGTGAGCCCACTGAATAGTGTTTAATACTATTTATACGCATATATTATGTAAGTTTGTTCTTGTACAAGTGCTCCTTTAATAGAGGAAACTTTGTGGTAGCATGATTTATATGTTCGGTCACTCCATCCCCAGTCACATGTTTGTGTGTGTGCACAGTGAATGGCATGCCCGCCATGCTGTAAGGTTTATGTTCATACATGGTGTGTGTGAGTCAAACATTGGTACATTAGAGCTATGTAAGAAGGAACTCAAGTAAAAGTACAGATGTGGGAGACCAAATATCAAACAAAAATTGTTGATTGGCGGAACATAGAAAAAAAATAGGGAGGGTAGGTCGGATTTTTGTATTTATTGTTGTTTTAGGTTTCACATACCAGAACACAAAATATATGACACACATACAAAAACAAAAATGGACTCTTCACTTTTTCTGTAAAAACATCTTTTTATTTGTCATTTTGAATGTCCTGCAATTACCGAAATCGCGATACAATGAAAAATTGTTTTACTGGTTTTAAAAAACTTTTTTTTTGCACACAAACAAAATAAAATATTTAGGGTCGGCGGTAAAAATAGGGGCGGTCGGGTTACGCCAATCAAACATTTTTTTTTGGCCTAAACCCTACGAATAACCATATAATAGGTTCAAATATCGGGAGTGTTGGGGAGGGGGGTTAAATGATCGTAGCCTAGTAAAATCATACAATATACAACATTAGCTTGTTTTGCAAGCATTTCACCCACTACTTTTTATTTATCGGAATATGTAGCAACTGTGTCAATTATGCTCACGGTTGGCCAAAACAAAGGGTGGCATTTGTAAGCCAGATGCACATGTCTTTCACGCCAAATGTCTGTTGTTTGACATTAGTCGTACGTGGTCATTTGTCATAAAGGTACTTCAAGATATGAAACAAGTGCTAATAGGAATACCGTTGATTGTAAACCTGTGAGTGACAGAGGGTTGATTTGACTATTTGAGCTTAAAGGTGCGTGTCGGATAATCTTTGGGACCACCACTGATTTACCCTGAAGTAGTATACCATTTTGAATCAGATGAAAGGCCGTATTTTTGGTACCCTGCCAACTTTTGTTGGCGAAGGGGGGATATAGAAATGCTTTTCGTCCGTGCGTGTGTGTGTGTGTCCCCGCGATATCTTTTGGATATAAGGCAAGTGTGGGGGTCCATCTTAGAACATAGATGTTCTCAAGTTACACGGAGGCTGGTATCTGCAAATGGGTATGTGTCATGGGTCAAAGGTCAAATATGGTCAAAAATAGGGTTAAATTGCTACAAACTTGTAAACACAATATCTTTTTATCTGAGCCAAGTCTGGGTGCCCATCATACCAGAGATGTCACTCAAGTTGGCGGTGGATGAGTTCGGAGATGGATCATGGGTGGCTTGGTCAAAGGTCAAATCGGTCAAAATGGGTCAAATATGCGTCAAAAAATAGGGTTAAAGTGCTACAAACCTTGTAAACATGAATCTTGTTATCTGAGCAAGTATGGGTGCATAGTTTGCACCATAGAGTCACTCAAGTAGGAGGTGGATGAGTTCGGAGATGGGTCATGGGCTTGCGGTCAAAGGTCAAATGCGCGTCAAAATGGGTTAAATGGCTTTAAACCTTGTCAATTGTGGTAGGAGATGAAATTTGGTGGGCTGAGGTCCTATTTGATGCAAAAAAATTGAAGGTCATTTCAGGTTCATGTGGGGTCATTCAAGGTCCAAATCACTAAACAAGTGATAGGATGATGAAACTTGGTGGGTGCATTCGCACCGAATTTAACCCTTTTGATGTGAGAGCTAAAAACGTGATTTTGCATGCCCAATAAAGTACTGTGTATAAAATTAATATGTCGGGAACATTTCGCTCATAACATCCACAACCAAACATACTTTAGCCCAAGATTTCGGGCGTAAATGAGAAACAATAGTAGTTTTTCTGATACCAAAATTTGACACTTCCGGTAAATTTTGGGGTCCCTGGGAAGAGGATATTAGCGATCTGGGAATGGACTTAAATGCATTCAAAATCACGAAATAGGGACACACCCTGCTTATACGTTTCCTTTCTCACCTTTCCATAACTTTTCTTCTTTCCTTACAACAGGACAACAACATAATATTAAGATTAAAACTTACAGAGAGGGGAAAAGGCAATGTATTATGTTTTAATCAGTGCGGGCATTTTGCGGCCTGTTTTTGTTCGCGTGTCAGCTATAAGCGTTAGCGATGCGTGACTCTTGTGGCGTTTACACACCTCAATATCGCGGTGGTATATGTTAGGGAATACTAAAAATGCCGTTATTTTAAAAAATAACAGAAAAAGGAGTTCGGTGACCATACTTTTTTCTTCAGTAATCGACGGATCTTGTTAGTGCGCAAATTTGGGCACAAATTATCGAACCGATTTTTTAAATTAAACAAATTTTTTGTTTTTTTCAAAAATTTGATGAAAATCATGGCAGGTTTTAAATTTTTTGAACAAAATAGGTTCGTTTTATTGGAATTTTCTCACAAAAAAAGTTCGGACACATAGTTTTATTTCGGTAGGAGATGACGTACATCGATGAAAGTTATTTATAGAAATCTGACAAAATATATGAACGGATCTACACTGTACTAATGGAAGGTTTCGAAAGTATGGCACCAAAACAGTTTGATGATCATGTTTCAATCGTAAACATGTTTTGACTTTAAACAAAAGAAATACTGTATACCAATCCATAAAAATGTATAGGTTTTAAAAATAGCCCCGGCACCCGGGAGCCGGCTCTAAATATCGCTTTCTGGGTAACCATACTGCTAACCCACTTTGGTGTAGAGTGTATCGTGACCCAATCCACCTCCCCTTCCGCGCGGTCGTTGTAACAATAACAGAGAAAAAATACATTTAGTCGTCTGCAAGTTCGTCATACGACAAGAGAACTTTCAAAGTAAGAGGGAAGCATGAGCATCGTCACAAATACGTTTACATTGTGAGTTTGTTGGATAAGTTTTTCGAGTTAACGACGATGAAATTAGTAGAAGTCCTCCTTTTTGCAGAATCTCTTGCATTCTAAAATCCAAACTTTTTAAATTAATAGTAAAATTAATATATTTAGACCACCTAAATA
Organism: Ophioderma brevispina; assembly: GCA_023653785.1. Taxonomy (NCBI): domain Eukaryota; kingdom Metazoa; phylum Echinodermata; class Ophiuroidea; order Amphilepidida; family Ophiodermatidae; genus Ophioderma; species Ophioderma brevispina. The sequence goes on from JAMKCH010085209.1 coordinate 35,093, forward strand.
TCCTAGACAAATCACAAAACGAGATAAAAAACAATAAAACTCATCAAGTACGGACATGGTCTATACGCGAGCCCTATTAGTGATACTCTTGTGTTTTGTGAAAATGCGAACTGGCTAATAGCATTAATTTACGGTCTCAAAAATTCATAGTGTATCTGGAAATCATAATGATACTTATTATATTGTTTGCATTGATGACGAAATTTGTTGCCCACAAATTAATGCAGGACTCCCAAACCGCTGCCAAGGCCGTACGCAAACTTACTCTGCAGGCGGCTCAATTAGATCCGTCAACAAGTGTCAGCTCCAGTAGATCACCTGTAGACTGTACTCCGATTGGTGACGGGCCATTCTTCTATGATCGTGAAATTTCACACCACTTATTGATCCTTGCGTAACTACCCATGTGGTTTCGATAATAAAAACTCCTTAAAAGGAAAGGGCGAGTCAAGGGGAGATATCCATGTAAAAGGTAAGGGAAGGGATAAATAAAATGACATTTGTGGGATTTTTGTAAGTGACTTATGTGACTTTTTGCACATACTTAGACGAGGCATACATGACCGTAATTAACCAGTGATAGGGGGCTCATTACCTCGTACATTTACGTTTTAAAGGAAAACATACTACACCTTATTAGGGAAACAATCAACGCTATTCTTACCCACCACAAGATTGACCACTGCAGACACCTTTACCAGCAGAATGGAAGAAGCAATTCCGGATATTCGCATGCCGACGGACGTCCGGACGTAAAAAAAGTATTTTACAGCGATTCGGCACCACGTACCAACATGATCAATAACATTTTGTTAAAATTATAAAGCCCTTCCCAAAATGTAAAGCTCCACGTTCAGGAAAATTTTAACCCAATGACTTCAGTTATTCTTAAATTGTACTTCTGTCACCAAAAGACTTAAATTTTCCAAAAGTTTTCAATGTTCATCCACGCCATTGCCCTATTTAAATTCATATACACACTTAGAACATTTTGTACTCATGAATCTACCTGTATTCCACCATATTGAATCGTAATATTCACATTTTTATAAGAAGTGTGCAATTGCAATCTATCTATATACTAAAATGAGATCAAAGGTCCACACGCATCTAGGTAAAGGTCACACCCGGGGGGAATGCACTGTGCTACTAAAAATGAGATTGTCTGTCCGCCTATGCGTTGCGCACTTTGACCTATGAGCTGATGTTTGGCATACAGGTAGAAAAAAAACGCCCTGAGGTTAGTATCAGGGTTTGCAGGGTGACCCAAAAAAATAAAAAGTCTATGAAGGAGGTCAAGACAATAAAAATGTATAAATGCAAAAGGGACCGTCTAACTGAGCAAAAACAAATTGAGTCAAAGGTCACACAAACAGGACAAAGGTTGCTTTAAATTTGGCAAGAACCCAAGTAAACAAGACAGCTGGGTGACCCACCTATCATCTATACCTGACTGCAGATCATTTTTGCAACATAAAACATTTGCCTCACGTAAATAATTGTAATAATAATGCACTTTTCACATGTTTAAATATAATAGTAGATGAGTTCGTATTATCAGTCATGCTCAATCAGCAGTACTACGCATGCAGCAAAAATTTAAGAACCTCATTAAAGGTGGCGGATCCAATCAAAATCCGACCATTCATGTGTCCTCTAAGCCCCCCTTACATACAAGCAATTAAATCAGCCAACCCATTTGGCTAGTGAAAGATTTTTGAAACGTTTTTATTATAAAATCAAAATGAAAACATTCTTAAAGCGAACCTGAGGAGATTTAAAGATGCTGTTAACCAGCAAATCACGGCTAATAAATACAAAATAAAAAATATTCCTTGACAACATATACTAATTCATAATTTTTCGTCAATATTTCATTTTTACGTGTTAAGTATGGCGATGTCTAGATTTGGGATTTATTGGCCGCACTCCCCTGTGGCCTGTTACGCCCTCTATTTTCATGTTTTATTTTCGTGTTACACCGTCGTGTTTTATTTCAAACCGATCACGACGGTATGCATGTGTGGAGGGTTATCGCTTTGTATTTCTACTCTTTTGAACATGAAGAGCTTTTTCTAAATGTACTGTGTATGGTTTCGCTGGGCTATCTATGAGTACATATCCATATGAGTAATATTGAACAACATTCTCATAAACTATCATACATGTAGAGTTTAGCGGAGATAAATGCACGAATATTGTCCTGCAACACTGCTATTTGAAAGTAGTGCAAAACCCAAGGAATAGAGCGGGTAGCCGTAGGCTACCCTCGCCCAAAAATGACCCTAATCAATGAAACATACATGGCATCGCGGTGTTGTATGTGACTTAATAATGAGGCCCTAAAGTCGACTGTGCAAACGTAGGAGATCAATTTTGATGCCGTGCCTGAGCACGCATGTGAAAAGCGGATTTCACAGAGCCGACTTTCGTCGCCCGTGCCGGGTTCTTATCCTGGGGAGTATAGGACATGGTTTGGGCAGGACGGTAAAGTCGGCTCTGGAGCCGAGCTAGATATCAGATTGAAAGCCGTATTTTGGTCCCCTGCCAACTTTTGTTGTCGAGGGGGGACTTATAGAAATGCCTCGTCCGTGCGTGTGTGGTGTGTCCCACGCGATCATCTTTGGATCTAAGCAAGTGTGGGGGTCCATCTAGCAAAATAGATGACTCAGTACACGTTGCGGATCTGAAATGCGTCATGTGTCATGGGTCAAAGGTCAAATATGCGTCAAAAAGAGGGTTTAAATTGCCTACAAACCTGTAAACACGTATCTTTTGATCTGAGCAAAGTATGGGTGCAATCCTGACCATAGATGTCACTTTTCAAGTTGGACGGTGGCATGATTCGGAGATGGATCATGTGGCTTGGGTCAAAGGTAAATTACCAGGTCAAAAAAGGGGTCAAATATGCGTCAAAAAATAGGTTAAATGCTACAAACCTTGAAACATGATATCTTTATATGAGCAAGTATGGGTGCCCATCTTTGCACCATAGAGTCCTCAAGTAGGAGGTGGATGAGTGCGGCGATGGGTAGGTGGCTTGGGTCAATCGTCCAATGCGGTCAAAAATGGGTTAAATTGCTTTAACCTTGTCAATTGTGGTAGGATGATGAAACTCGGTGGCGGTTTTACCACTCAATATGCGTTGGTATAGGGTAGACTATACATAAAAATACCGTATTTTAACAAAAAATAACAGAAAAAGTAGTTCGGTGACCCATCTTTTTGCCAGTATCGATAGATCTGTTAGTGCGCAAATTGGGGCACAAATTATCGGAACGATTTTAAATATTAAAAAATTGTCCATGAAACAAAGAATTTCCATAGACGTGGACAAATTTTTTTTGAAAAAATAGGGGTTTTATTGGAATTTTTCTCACAAAAAAAGTTCGGACACGTAGTTTTATTTCTGATAGGTATGACTACATCGATGAAGTTCTTTATACGAATCTTGACCAAAATATATTTGAACGGATCTACACTGTACATGAAGTGTTTAGAAAGTAGGGGCCAAACATCGTTGGATAATGTTTCAATCCTAAACATGTTTTGAATGTAAACAAAAGAATATGATAAATCCTAAACCATTTTTTTGGAATAGGTTTTAAAACATAGCCGGCTCCCGGGAGCGGCTAAATAGTTGTCATAACTTTCTAAACATTTTGGTTTAGTTGTATCGTGACCCAATCACCTTGAGGGTCGTTGTAAAAATACCAGAGAAAAAATACATTTAAGTCTCGCCAAGTTAGGATAGAAAGAGACATTCAAAAGTAAAGAGGGACTGCCTTAGCATCGTCACAAATACGTTTTACATTTGAGTTGTTGGATAAGTTTTCGAGTTTCGAGTTAATTTAAACGACGATGAACTTAGCTTTAGAAGTCCTCCTTTTTGCAGCAATCTCTTGCATCTCTAAAACCAAAACTGTTTTTTTTTTAACATTAATATTAAATAATATATTAGACCACCTAAATATCATAGGACAAATCACAAAACGAGATTAAAAACAATAAAAATCACAAGTACGACATGGTCTATACTCTGAGAGCCCTATTATTTGACTATTCTTGTGTTTTGGGAAATGCGAACTGCTAATAAGAATATAATTTCCGGTCTCAAAAATTCTAGTGTATCTTGAACTCATAATGACTTACTATTATATTGTTTGCTATTGATTAGCGAAATTTGTTGCCCACAAATTAATGCAGGACTCCCAAACGGCCAAAGGCCGTACGCAAACTTACTCTGCAGGTGGCTAATTAGATCCGTCAAGAAGTGTCAGCTCCAGTAGATCACCGGTAGTGTAGACTGTACCGATGGTCGACGGGCCCCATGACTTATATCTGCGTTGAAATTCAAACACTTATTTATCCTTGGGTAAATACCCCATGTGGTTCGATAATTAAAACTCCTTTCAAAAGGAAAGGGCGGAAGTCAAAGGGGAAAAATAATATCCATTGTTAAAGGTTTATGGGAGGGAAATAAGATGACATTTTGTGGGAATTTTGTAGTGACTTATGTGACTTTTTGCACCTACTTAAGCCGAGGGCATACATGAAAGAAATATTTACCACAGTGTATGGGGGTTTATATCCCTCTTACATTTACGTTTTAAAGGGAAAACATACTTACACCTTTATTAGGAAAACAATCAACAGCTAGAATTACCAACAACAAGATGACCCACTGGCAGACTCACCATTACCCGCAGAAACTGGAGAAGCCATTCGGTATTTGCATGCCGGAGGGCGTTCCGGACGTAAAGTATTTTAAAGGATTCGGCACACGTACCAACATGATTCAATAACATTTTGTTTTTAAGTTATGAAAGCCCTTCACAAAATGTAAAGCTCCCACGTTCAGCAACATTTTCACCCAATGACTTCATTTGATTTTCTGACATTTTTACGTCTGTCACCCAAAGACTTAAATTTTTCAAAATGTTTAAATGTTCATCCACGCAATTGCACTATTTTCAATTCATATACACACTAGAACATCGTACTTATGCGAATCTTACCTGTAATTCCACCATATTGAATCGTAAAATCACATTTTATAAGTAAGTGTGCAATTGCATCTATCTATACTACTAAAAATGAGATCAAAGGTCAAACGCATATAGTAAAAGGTCAAACACGGGGGGAAATGAACTAGTGCTAATAAAATTGAGAGTTGTCTTGTCCGCCTCTGCGTTTGACGCACTTGACCTATGAAGCGATGTTGGCAACAGGTAGAACAACAACTCCCTGAGGTTTATTATCAGGGTTTCAGGGTGACAAAAAAACATAACAGTCATCTGCAGGAGGTCAATTTGCACATAAAAATTAGATAAATGCCAAAAGGAACGCTAACTGAGCCAAAAGAACAAATCTGGGTCAAAGGTCACACACAAGGACAAAGGTTGCTTAATGTGGCAAGAAACCCAAGTAGATCAAGGAAGCCTGGGTGACCACATAGTGTACATCTATACTTTGACGGCAGAGATTTTTGCAACCATATTAAAACTATTTGCCTCACTGTAAAATAATTGTACTGAATGCACTTTCAACCAGTGTTAAATATCAAGTAGATGAGTTCGTATTTTCAGTCATGAGCAAAGCATACAGTATAAGCATGCCGCAACAAAATTTAAGAACCTCATTAAAGGTGGCTAATCCAGTCAAATGACGACCATTCATGTTTCCTCTAGCCTCCCTTACATAAAGAATTAATCAGTGCAGCCATTTGGATAGTGAAAGATTTGAAACGTTTATTCATAAATTCAAAAATGAAAAAACTTCTTAAAGAGACATGAGGAGATTAACAGACGAGGTTAACCAGCAACTCACTGTAATAAAAATACAAATAAAAAATATTCCTTGACAACAATATAATTTCATCATTTTTCGTAATTTTCATTTTAAGGCTTAAGCTAATGGCGATGTCTAGATTTGGGATTTATTGGCGCACTTCACTGTGCCTGTACGCCCTCTAGATTCATGTTTTATTTTTATGGTTTACCCCGTCGTGTTTTATTCCAAACCGCTCCCGACGGTTATGCATGTGTGGAAGTGTGATCGCGGTGGTATTTCGACTCTTTTGAACATTAATATTTTTTCTAAGATGTACGTTAATGTTTTCGCTGGGCCTATCATGGAGGACATATCCATATGACGTGAATATTGCACCACATCATTAAATATATACATGTAGATTTTAGAGGATTTAAACGGCACGAATATTTCTGCACCACTGCCTATTGAAAAAGTAGGTCAAAAACCAAGCGATAGAGGGGGAGCCCGAGCATACCCTCGCCCAAAAATGACCCTACTCAATGAAACATACCATTGCATCGCGGTGTGTATATGCTTACTAATGGGCCTAAACGTCGAACTGTGCAAACGTAGGAGATCAATTTTGATGCCGTGCTGGAGCCACGGCATGAAAATGCGTATTCACATGAGCCGAACTTCGTCGCCCGTGCCGGGTTTTATCAGGGGGGAGTAGGACATGGTTTGGGGCATGACGGTAAAGTCGGATCTGGAGCCGAGTAGAATCAGATGAAAGGCCGATTTTTCCCCTGCAACTTTTGTTGGCGAAGGGGGACTATAGAAATGCTCTTCGTCGGGGTGTGTGGTGAGTGTGGTCCCAACAGCGGACACTTTTCCCATTTCCCGTTGGTCTCAGTCCCCATTTGTACTTGTTGCGTTCCTTGTTTGGTATGTCCTTTTTTTTGATTCTTTTGGATCATAGCACGTGTGGGGGCCTTTAGGAACCAGAGATGTATCTCATAGTACAGCCTGGATCTGAAATGGGTAGGTCATGGGTCAGGTCCAATTATGGTCAAAATAGGGTTTTTTAAATTGCTACAAACCTTGGTAACACGCTTATATCTTTTATTGCGCAGTATGGGTTTGCCTCATATCCATAGATGTCACTCAAATTGTTTTGGCGTGGGTGGTGGATTGAGTTCGGAGAAGATGCTCACGTGGCTTGGGTCAAAGGTCAACATGGGTCAAAAAGGTCAAATATGGTCAAAAATAGGGTTAAATTGCTACAAACCTTGTAACATGATATCTTTTATCTGAGCAAGTATGGGTTGCCCATCTTCTTGCACCATAGATGTCACTCAAGTAGGAGGTGGATGAGTTCGGAGATGGGTCATGTGGCTGGGGGTCAAAAGGTTCAAATGCGGTGTCACAAAATGGGAGGTTTAAATTGCTTTATGTAAACCTTGCCAAGTGTGGTTAGGATGATGAAAACTTGTGGATGAGGTTCATATTTGATGCCAAAAAAATTTGAAGGTCATGACAAGGGCATTGGGGGTCATTCAAGGTCAAATCACTAACAAAGTGTAGTAGGATGATGAAATTTGGTGGTTGTGTTCAACATTCAGTGACAAAAATTTGAAGGTCATTCAAGGTCGTGCGGGGTGCACATCCAAATCAAACATCCACTTTAACATGTTGGTATGGCCATGGAAATCCTGCTGGGTATAGTAGCATTTGGAAGGCATTTTACAAGTCATTTCAGATCATCTGGGGTCATCTGAGGTCAAATCAGAAATGTTTGTGTGGTCATGAAACTGGTGGGTGTGGTCAAAAAAAAAACCCTTCAGTGACTGGCAAATTGAAGGTCATTTCAAGGTCTGTGGGGTCATCCATGGTTGTATGGTCATGAGTGTAGTCCAAGGCATGTGACACCAAAAAATTTTCACGATCCTTTCAGGTCATCGGGGTCATCAATGTCCAAAGAAGTCAGATCAATACAATAGTGTTGGTCCATGAAACTTTGGGGTTTGTGTTCAACATTAGGCTGGTAAACTTGGGAAGGTCATTTTAGGTCATTCAGGTCATCCAAAGTCAAATCACTACAAATGGTTCTATGTACTGAAGCCTGGGGAGTATTACCTTTGGATACCAAAAAAATTCCAAACAATTCAAGGTATCAGGTAAAATCAGAATACTTTTCCAGGTAAATGTGGGTCACCCAAGGTCAAATAAATTACTAATTCGTTGTCGGCCATGAAAAGTGGTATCAATTATTTTGAACTACAACCAACAATTTCGAAGTGCATCTTGGGTCATCTAACGGTATTGACAACAGCTATGGCATGGAGCTTCCCGTGTTCGAGAACCACTTTCTACCACAACTCTTCCATGTGATCCTAAAAGTTGATGTTTATTTCGCTCCTTTTTACTGACGCCGAGGAGCGGGGGCTCTTTGTGGTTCGAGAACGCCTGTGTTCTTATTGTCGTCCTGAAATTTGAAAACCCTCAAAATTCCATTGATCCCAAGATATAAACAAAAAAAAAACCACCGTTTTAATAATGGTTAACCATCAAAATTAGCACAGTATTGAAAGGGCTTTGCAATGTGCATTATGCTTCTTGCCATCAAAACCGCAAGTGATTGCCCACTGTACTTGATGGGGCTGTGTGCAACAAAAAAAGTGCCAGGCTCTCATAACAAGTAGAGAGAGACACCAATAGACCTAACTCAGAACAAGATCCTTTCACCCTTTTACAACTTGGGAAATCTGTATAGGTTATAACACATGGGTCAATAGTTTCGAGAGGATTGCGACCTGTGGTCATTAAAAGCATTCTCGAAAACCAGGCTAGGTTTGTTGGATGGTTTTGACTGCATTTTTCACGCTGATCATAAATAGGTCATGAAACTTATATTTTTTTTAATCTCCGATTAGGACTATAGGCACCGAGGTCCAAAAGGTTTTAAGTGTGATAACAGGAGGCATGCAAATTTTTGCTATGGTTGCCATCTTGCCTAACTAGAGATAATTACTGTCTGGTATGGAATCGAACCCTTGACCTAAAGTCCTCATTGCCATATTATCAGATGGATTGTGTTGAATAGGTGTGCACAATTGGGATCATTGCATGTCTTGATATGATGAAACTGTTGTTACCTATGTGCATATCGCGGGTTGACAAACAGAAGGACGGAACTCACTTTTGGTGATTTTGAGGTTTGGTACCAAAAAAATTGTCACCACCTACAGATTGAAAACATGAAGGCATTAACTCAAGTGTACTTCCTAGTGCCTATACAGCAAAATAACACTTCACCAATCTCAATGGTGCACACTATGTTTACTAACAGAAAGCCTAACTCTGAGTTACGACCTTTCGATGGTAACTGTACTTGGCCAAACAATGAGTTAAGGCTTCATAGCTTGCACACTTGCCAGAATTTCACCAGTTTTTAGCTCCTATCACTTATATTGATGATTTGTTTTTAAAACTTCAAGGGATGCATGCTTAAACATCTGATGAAATAAGGTGTCAATCGTAGGCATGATTGAAAGGTAAACCACAGATTCCATTTTCAATGTGACCGTCAAAGGGACATAACTCAGCACTTTAAAAGAAATATTAAAGAATTTCTTTTCAATTCTGCTGTTCATCATTAAAAATTGTTCTGTGTTTACTAAAGTTTATATCATGTTTGCTTACAGTTTACAATATATGAGCTTATGAGATGTTTAAATTTGAGTAATGAATAGATGCTTAGTAGACTTTAGTAGAGAAAATATTAAACATTCACATTCTCAAAAGCAGTATTTTTGCGTTAAGGCTCTCTGATTGTCAACCCTCGATATGATCTAAAGTTTGTGAATTGGGGATGTACTTGAGAGAATTCACTTGTATTTTCTAAGTAATAATATAATCATCTAATATCTATCTAACGGCCGAGCCGAAGATGCTGTAACCATGTAGCGCCAAATGTCCCTGGGTTGTCATTAGGTGGGGATGTCAGATGGATCCGGCTGGATGTCTCGAGCAATCACTTAAATGTAGTTAAAGGGGCGACGACCCTGTTTTGGCATGGTAAATTCCAACATGTGACGTCTGAGACTCCCTGGTCATCGCACGATGACGTGACCGGCAAATCGTGCTCGGCGTTGGGCACAGAAGATGAAATTGGAGGGATTTCTCCCTAGATCTAGAAGCACAGATAAAAATATATATTTATTGGAATTACTTGCAAAATACATAAACAGAAAATAAAATTATAGATACATTGAAAATTGACAATGAAAACGCAAGTAATTTGGATAAGAAGAATGGTTGCAAAAAAACCGATCACAAAAGTGCTCTAAGATCATATCCAAAAGAGTAAAAACAACCAACAATATACATGACAGAGAACAAGACATAAATTGATTTAGGACACCAAAAGAATAGGCAAGCCAAATGATGCCACAGTGAAAATGAAAAGAGTTATCAACCAAAGTGTCACTGATTACTATTATGATTCACCGACGGATAGGAGAATGGGCAAATGTCGGTCGTCCATTATTGAAATTGTCATCTCACAAAATGACCGAGAACCGATGGAACAGCTAATGGATGAGCTTTGCGAATATTGGTGGTGGTGCCATTGACGTTTCCAGTGGCCGTTAAATTAGAATTGGGATCACCGTTCTAATTAATTGCAATTACAGAATGTCTTCTTTTGTGACAAGAGATTTGACCTGTACCATCACATGTCATGGCATGTCCAGTTCACATACAAAAAAATACTCAATTTTGTAATGGGGTGGTCTTCAAAAAGTGGCGTTATGGCGTTAAAATGCTGCTGTTGGCTGCAGACGAGGAGGAGGAATAAATATTTGAGGGGTGCGGTCGGTATGATTTTCAGGAAAGGGATTGTCAGGAAAAGGATGGAGGTCATCAAGGAGTTATTTTAGGTCATTGGTGATTTATAAGGGATCTATTTCTAGATGCCTTTCTCCACAAAAAGTTAAGCATTCACCAAAGTTGCTTAGAATGATCTTAATTGAGTAGATCATGGAGAGATTGAGCAATATAACCGGTCAAAGGTTATGTAGGTTTTTAAGTCGGTGTGAAAAAAGCTTTAAAATGGTGTTCTTGAAGAAATGAATGAATATATATGCGTTGCTTACAGTGAGGCTTTAATGTATAGGCCCCGTTGCTAATAGCTGTCCCAGGGACCTAGATTTTCCGGTGATTAAAGGTTCAGGCATACTCAATAGTTGTAATTGCAAAGGTACGCAGTCTCCGTTAAAAGGTCATCAACATGGTTAAGGTGTCTTATCGACCAAAAAAAATTGAAGTGTTGCCCCCCCCCCCCCCCCCCTGAGCTGTAGTACCACCAGTCCACCATCTCTTTTGAGCCACCACTGAAAATTGGGTGAAATGTGTTACTTCCTCCAGAAAATAAAACTTAGGGACATCAGTAGTTAGCAGATTACAGATGACGTGGCGTTTACCACTTTTGTGTACGTCATCGGCAGAAATCTATCATTTTCTGGGAGTTGACGGTAACAAAAAATCCTCTGCTGGATAAGCATAACTGCTCTAGGACTGTAGTTTAAAGTTTTGTGAATGGTTTTGCTTGGGGTGCATGGCAGTGAATTTTACATTATTTTCATGGATAATCACCAGGAAGAGGAAGTAAACAATTGTGGATTGAAATATAATTATGAACTGATCGATAGTAACATGACGTCTTTGGTCGGTGTGGGGATGTGACTGAGCATTTATGGATTACACGTCCAGACCTTACAAGGGGGGTTAGGACATGACCGCTCGATTTGTTGAATTTGGAGATCGATAATTAATGGTAATTTGGGGGAACATGGCCATGCATTTATATGGCATCTTGGTCTCAGTTAATACAAAATCTCCTCTAAAACCTTAGTTCAATACATCTTTGTAATATCATGGCTAAATTACTCTGACTTCAAAATATGTCGGGGTTAGTGGATTTTAACCCCGATGGACAAAATACTGTAATTTCCAATAATGGTCAATTTTAAGATATTATAATAGGTTGTGACCAGGCTAGCCTTTAGTCCAAGTCTTGTGTGTAACCGTTCGATATGCGTAGAGCGCCCTCCACTCATGTACGTCTTTGAAAAAGACAAGACACTCTGATTACGCCGGATGGTGATAACGTTTTGAATCGCTGTTATCTGTTGGCTGGCATGTCTACCCCTCCCCCCGACTGTTACCCATTGGATGCTCTTAATTATGTGTGGTTTTCAGCTTGCTAAGTGCTTCATTCTTAAAAGTAATACACAAACTTAATTATCTTGACATTGATTTAAAACAGATGAGATCTGGTGACTGTTAGGTCAGCTTGTCAGTTAAGCTATGATCTAATGAATCAAAACAAATGAATCCACAGAAATAAGTTACGTGAACGATGAATACTCTACACTTAAGTGCAATGCAATAGACAGACGTGACCTGTATAAAAATAAGTGATGCACTTCCTCTTAATAAGATGATAGGGTATTCTGAAGTTTATCCATTGAAAAGTGTTCCCTTGCATTTTAATCATTGTGCTACCTGTCCTTTGCAGCTTCTAATCTGTAACCTCGTCTACCTGAGCCTCTTTTTGTAACAAAACTCCAGAAAGGGGGTGGTTCCCCCATGATTTTGTTACTGAAAATCACTTCCTGTAAATTTGTACCACAGGGTAGCTTCTTATGAAGTTCGTTCTTTCCATTTGTATCAAAATAAGTACCAACACTCCCATTAGGCTATGAAAGTGACTCCCGTTTCAAACTCCGGGTCAGAAAGATGCCGATTCAAATAATTCTTATTCCAAATCATTATTATATTTTTCCAACGAGTTAAGACAACACGATTGTTTAACGTGATCTTACTCACGAATGATCGGGAACCATTTTAAAGCATGTTTACGATGACGGGGGTTTAGAAGAAGCGGAACGTCCAGTTTCTAAGAACAACCTAACCAATTGTACGTGGTTCCGGGCTCCTTACATACTTCCGTGTGTGTTTCTATTAAACCACTGATTGATCAAATGACTAGGTGTCTTGCAAATTGCTGCGTGAACTATGATTTAAATGGATATACAGTGTGAGTCAAAAAAAAACCCTACATTCAGAATAAAAAATAACATTTAAAAATAGTTTTAAGAAGATTTTTGCTCAAAATTTTTGTTTGGTTATAAAGAGGCGGTAAACAGTCTTTCGAAACGTTGATTCGGTTTGTCATTTGGGACTTTGGAGGAAGAGGTTATTCGATTTTACTGAGAGACTTAAAATCTGTTTGGCCGATTTTTGAGCCAAACAAAGATGCATCGTTTACATAGGTAACATGGTCTTCAGCAGTCATTTGAGTACAAAACTTTGACACCACCTATTGTTAAACACCATGAACCCGTGGTAGACTAATTGAAAGGATTAGAAAAAATAATATCCCGGAGTTTACACACCAAAGAAAAGGCGGATGTAAAAAAAACAATTTTCAATTTCCAAGATGGAAGTCAAGATAGCTGGTGTAAAGACCACAGTTTACTTTGGTTTGCAAGCTTTCAGGTTTTAACTACAAACAAAACTTGGAGCCAAAGTGAAACCATAGCAAGTTTTGGATTACGCTAGCTTGAAAAAACAGTGCGCTATTGAATTTTACGTTTGAATTCCAATTTATGTACAAAACTTCGGCTTTCGACTAGTTCTTCTCGCAATTATGATGTGAGTATACTGTATTGTGTGCAAAATAACTTAGAGATGTAAAACAATCCTCTGGTATACAGTTCTTATTATGTTCAATTGAAACTGCAAGACTGATATGGAGATTTTTTTCAAAAACAACTCTTATGAGGGAACAATGGTAATTAATTGTTCAAGATATGTCTACTTATAATTAAGATACCCGTACCGTTTATTCAAATCTGAAAGTTTTTGTGAGAAGAAATTAAAACCATGTGATAGCATGTGCGAAGTGTCTTTGCTAAAATGTGTTATGGTAGGCTTCGGTGTCAGTCTCTCAATTGTATGGCAAAATCGGCCAAACGAATTTTTAGGTATCTCGCAAAAATCTGATAGAGTTTCTGAACCCAAAGTGAAAGAACACCAAATAAAAATCTCTGATAGCTGTTTATCCCTCTAAACAATCCGAAGCAAACATCAAGCAAAAATAATGTTTAACCTTGAAGAAAAATCTTTCATGAATGTAGGGTTTTTACTGACTCACCAATGTATATCACACGGCGCAATGACTCGAGACTAGGTTTAGTCTCTCGAAGGATGCAATCAACCACGTCAATGACGAGTTTACATTACCGCATGTAGTAAAGGATAGACTAGGTTGAAATGGGAATTCTACCGTGCTTGCACTGGGTTAACGCGCTATATTTAGCACGTTGCAAAATAAATGATTATGATAGAGGAAATCGTCAATTTTTGTTCGAAGGTTTTCATTTACTATATATTGAAAATAATTTACATTTGATAAAAATGAAATTTTCGAATTCTGGTGTCCATTGTTGTTTAGCCACGGGACCTGATATGAAATACATCAAGCACCACCATGTGTCGTTCTATACCTGTCATTTGTTCATTTGTCCATGTGTTGTGTTTTCGTCCGGGTTTTTACAACTATCTTACGTTTGTTGATTACGGAAGTCATGTGGGGCAGTGCAAATAGAGGAGGCAGGTCAGTATCATGTCTTTTGTCAAGGGTACTAGTCTTAGGAAAGATATGGAAGCTCAAGCGTGGGGCTGATGGCGATGTGAGGTGTCAGGTGGGGAGTAGCAAAAAGAACGATAGTACATTTCTTTATGTTGAAGTTATACTCCAGAGACAACATGGTGGATTACGTGCTCTCCTTTGTTTGGCATGTACATGTATTTAGTGCAAAACTTGTGTTTCAAGAAAACTGTGTGTATGCAAAAACATTTCTAAAGAAGGCTTTATCATAAGCACTTCTATGCGCTACCAAAGTTATTTAAATGAAGCCTGGTCATAAGTGTGTGTTTCGTGCCTCAAAACAAAGCCAGGCTGCAGTTAATTGGCATCAATAATGAAATATGAAAATAGGAATAATGAAACATTCCACAATCAGTCATGAAAAAAAATGAAACAGGAAGACTGGGATGGGAATCAATTTCATAGCCTTATGACGGTCACTATGATGTCCAGAGTTGGGAAAGTATGAAAATACTGAATCTAGGGTGGAAGGAAAATTGAGTATTTCGCAATTTATGGGGACTCAAAAAATTAGAGCAATAAGGTCTCTCATGATAAAACCCTAGCTTTCCATCAAGTAGAGCCAAAACCGCACGAAAATCGGATATTCCTCAATGGAAAAGGAAATTGACATTTTGCTAAATATGCTAAACTTTATGACGTCATTGTGACGACTTGCTATGATTGGGTGTCCTCATTTGGTCTCAATGGGACCAGAGCATCCGTCAAGGTGCCTGTGAGTTTCTGTGTTGGCTAGGCACATTTGTTGGTATGCTCTCCCAAAAGTGGGGGGGGGGGGGTGGTTGCCACCTGGATCACCTTGTATCTTACCTTTACCCCAGTGGATTTTTGTTTTAGGATGAAAAGGAGTGGAAAATGTCCAAGATTGATACTTATTTTAAAAATTTAGCACCAAAAAAAACAAATTAATGGTTACCATCAAAATTAGCACAGTAAATTGATAGTTCTTTTTGCAATGTTGCATTATTGCTTCTGCTTTCTTCTTCTGTCCACAAAACCGCAAGTTTGTTTCCCACTGTACTTGATGGGGCAGGTGTGGCAAGTGCCAGGCTCTCAAAACAAGTAAAGAACACAATAGACCAAATCAGACAAGCTCCTTAAAACCTTTTTACACTCTGTAAATTCTTAATAGATATAACACATGCAATAATTTTCTGAGAATTGCTACCCTGTGGTCATTTAAAAAAAAGGCCGTCTCGAAAAACCCGGCTTGGTTTGTTTGGATGCGTTTGACTGCATTTTTCACGCTGATCAAAATATGGCATGAAACTTATATTTTTTTTTATCTCCGATTAGTGACTATAGGAACCTGCATGGTCCAAAAGGGTGATAAGAGGCATGCAAGTTTGCCTCTGGTTGCCATCTTGCTACTAGAGTAATTACTATTAGCTGTCGGTATGAATCAGACCTTGACTAAATTTCCTCATGCCATTATTATTCCGATTGATTTGTGTTGAATAGGTGCTGATCAATGATCATGCATGTCTTTGATAGATGAACTGTTGTTTACCTCTGTGCATATCGAGGGTTTTGACAAACAGAAGGACGTAACTCACTTTTGGTGATTTGAGGTTTTGGTACCAAAAAAATTCTTAACACCCTACAATTCTGAAAACCATGAGCCTTAACTCAAGTCTACTCCTATTGCCTATAAGCAAAATACCACTTCACCACATCGCAATGGTGGGCACACTTTTGTTTACTAACAGAAAGCCGTAACTCTGATTACGACCTTCTGATGGTGACTGTATTTGGCCAAACATGAGTTGAGGCTTCATCTCTTGCACAATTGCCAGAATTTCAACCGCTTTTTAGCTCCCTATCCCCCTTATTTGATGATTTTTCAAAACAGTCCAAAGGGATGACATGCTAACATCTGATTGAAATAAGGTGTCAATCGTAGGCATGATTGAAATTAACTCACAGATTACCATTTTCAGTTGACCGTCAGAAGGACGTAACTCATCATTAAAAGGAAATATTAAAGAATTTCTTTAATTCTGCTGTTCATCTTAAAATTGTCTTTGTTTACTAAGCGTTTTAATGTTTGCTTACAGTACCCTATATGAGCTTTAGGAGATGTTTACATTTTGAGTATGAATAGATTGCTTAGTAGAAAAATATTAAACATCAACATTTCTCAAAGCAGTATTTTTGTAAGGCTTTCTAGTGGTCCACCCTCGATATGATCTAAAGCTTTGTGAATTGGGTATTTACTTGAGAATTCACCTTATATATCTAAGAAATAATAATAATTTTCATTTGAATTACTTGCAAATAACATAAACAGAAATAAATATTATCTAGTACATTCGAAACTTGACAATGCAAAAGCAAGTAATTCGGATAAGAGAATGGGTTGCAAAAACCCGATAACAAAAGTGCTCTCATATCCAAAGAGAAACAAAACAATCTACATGCACAGAAACAAGATCAAAATGTTTTAGGAACCAAAGATAGGCAAGGCAAATGTATGCACCTGAAAAAGTTTCATCAAACAAAAGTGTCACTGATTACAATACTATTAGATCACCGGCGGCATCGGAAAGGGCAAATGTCTGTCTGTCCCGGTCCATTATGAAATTGTATCATCTCACAAAAGACCGAGAACCATGAACAGCTAACTGTATGAGCTTGGACCATGTTGATGGTGCCATTGACGTTTCCTGGGCCGTTAAATAGAATTGGGATATCACCGCTTCTAATTAATGCAATTACAAATTACAAAAATGTCTTCTTTGTGACAAAGAAATTTGACCTGTCACCATTCCCATGTCCTGCATGTCAGTTACAATACAAAACGCCAATTTTGTAAGGTGGTCTTCAAAAAAGTGGCGTTATGGCTTTAAAATGCTGCTGTTTCTGCAGAAATGAGGAGGCATAAATATTGGGGGTGGGTCTGTATGATTTTCAGGAAAGGGATTTTTTCAAGGAAAAGAGGATGGAGGTCATCAAGGAGTTATTTTAGGTCATTGGTGAAAAATCTATTCTAAAGCTTTCTCCACAAAAAGTTTAAGGCATTCCACCAAAGTTGCTTAGAATGATCCTTAAATTGAGTAGATCATGGAGTATTGAGCAATATTAACAGGTCAAAGGTTATGTAGGTTTTTAAGTCAGTGCTGAAGCCTTTAAAAATGGTGTTTTCTTGAAGAAATGATGATTATACTGCGTTGCTTACAGTGAGGCTTTATGGCAATGGCCCGAATTGCTAATAGCCTCGTCCCCAGGGACCCTAATTTTTCCCCCGGTATTAAAGTTCAGCATGACTTTCAATAATTTGTATTGCAAAGGTCAGCAGTCCTTCCGTTCAACGGTCCTAAACAGGCAATGTGTCTATCGACCAAAAAAAACTAAAGTGTTGCTGAGCTGTAGTACCACCAGTGCTCTTTTTTGAAGCCACACTGAAAATTGTGTGAACGTGTTGCTTTTCCTACACCAATATAGAAAACTTTACGTGACACCTCAGTAGTTAGCAGATTACAGATGACGTGGGTTTTACACTTTTTTGTCTCTCGGCAGAAATCTCTCTGTTCCTGGGGAGTTGACGGTAAACACAATTCTCTGCTTGGATTAAAGCATCAACTGCTCTAAGAACTGTATTTTAATGTTTTTTTCATGGTTTTGCTTGGGGTGCATGGCAGTGAGTTTAGATTTTATTTTCTAATGGATAATCACAGGGAAGAGGAGTAAACAATATGGGATAAATATAATTATGAACTTATTACATGACGCGTCTTGTCGGGTGGGGATTGAACTGAGAATTTATGGATTCAATATCCATACCCTTTACCATGGGGGTAGGACATGACCCTCTGATTTTTGTGAATTGGCGATATCTAAATGGTACTTGTTGTGAACTGCTACAATGCATTTACTATGGCCATCTCTGTCCATTACATTCCAAATCTCCTCTTAAACTTAGTTCAATACATCTTTGTAATTCATGAAAACTTACTGCCTCCAAATCTGTCGGGTTATGGATTAACCCGCTGCAAATACTGTATTTCCAAATAATGGTCATTTAGATATAAATATTTGTGACCAGGCCCTAGTCTTTAGTCAAGTATGTATGTAACCGTTCGATAATGCATAAGAGCGCCCTCATACAGTTAAGTCTTTGAAAAAGACACAACTCTGAAATTAACCCGGATGTTGATGCCGTTTTGAATTCCGCTGTTACTGTTAGGCTGGCATGTCCTACCCCTCCCCCCGACTTTTACCCCATTGGATGCGCTTAATTATGTGTGGTTTCAGATCTGCTAAAGTGCTTCATTCTAAATTTATACACAAACTTAATATTTTGACATTGATTTGAAACAGATGAGATCTGGTGACTGTTCTGTCCAGTTTGTCAGTTAAGGTATGATCTAATGAATCAAAACAAATGCTCCACAGACATAATTTAAGGGAATACCTATTGAATACTCTTACACTAGGTTGCAATAGCAATAGAACAGAGTGACCTGTATAAAATAAGTGATGCACTTCCTATGTAATAAGATGATAGGGTATTCTGAAGTTTATCCATGAAAGTTTTACCCTTGCATTAATTAATTTGTACCTGTCCTTTGCAGCTTCTAATCTGCTAACCCTCGTCTACCTGAGCCATTTTTTGTAACAAAACTCCCGAAGGGGGTGGTCCCCCCATGATTTTCGTTACTGAACATCCAATTCCTGTAAATTTGGTACCACAGGGTAGCTTAGAGTTCGTTCTTTCCATTTGTATCAAAATAAGTACCAACATCCCCATTAGGCTAATGAAAGTTGACTCCCAGTTTCCCGACTCCGGTCAGAAAGAAATGCCGATCAAATAATTCATTATTTCCAAATAATTCATTATTTCATATTTTCCAACTGTTTAAGACAAAACTGATTGTTTTAACGTGATCTTACTCACGAATGATGCATTTTAAGCACTGTTTACGATGACGGGGGGTAGAAGAATCGGAACCGTCCATTTTCTAAGACAATAACCAATTTACGTTGGTTCCGGGCTCCTTACCTACTTCCGTGTGTGTTTTCTATTAAACCACCGATTGATCAATTGACTAGGCCTAGTCTTTGCAAAATGCTGCGTGAACTATGATTTAAATGGATATATATCACACGGCGCATTGACTCGAGACTAGGTTTAGTCTCTTCGACAGGCTGCATATCAACCACGTCAATTGACGAAGTTTACACTTACAGCCTGTAGTAAAGGCTAGACTAAGTTGAAATGGGAATTTCTACCGTGCACTGGGTAACGCGCTATATTTAGCACGTTTCAAAATAAATGATATAGGAAATCGTCAATTTTTTTGAAGGTTTTCATAAATATATATTGAAAAATAAATTTACATTTAGATAAATACATGATATTTGCAAAATTCTTGTGTCATTATTTGTTTTAGCACGTGTACCCTGCTATGAAATAAATCAAGCACCACCATGTGTACGTTCTATACCTGTCATTTTCGTTCATTTGTCCATGTTTTTTTTTCGTCCGGGTTTTTTAAAACTTTATTTACGTTTGTTTATTTACGGAGTCATGTTGGTGCAAGTGAAAATAGAGGAGTCAGGTCAGTCATTCCATGTCTTGCTCAAGGGACTAGATCTTAGTGAAGCTCTGGAAGCTCAAGCTGTTGGGGCTGTGGAGATTGTGAGGTGTCAGGTGGGGAGTAGCAAAAAAGAACGCATAGTACATTTCTATGTGAAGTATACCTCCAGAGACAACATGGTGGCTTACGTGCTTTCCTTTGTTTGCATGTACATGTATTGTAGTTGGCAAAAATTGTGTTCAAGAAAACTGTGTGTATGCAAACAACATTTCTAAAGAAGTGCTTTATCAAAGCACTTATATGCGTACCAAAGTTTATTTAAATGAAGCCTGGTCATAAGTGTGTGTTTCGTGCCTCAAAACAAAGCATACTGCAGTTAACTTAGCATCAATAATGAAAATCTGAAAATAATGAATAATGAAACATTCCCCACTCAGTCATGAAAAAAAATGAAACAGGAAACTGGGAATCAACTTTCATTAGCCTTATGACGTCACTATGATGTCATATGTTGAGGAAAGTATGAAAATACTGAATATAGGGTGGAAAATTGATATTTCACAATTTTATGGACTCAAAAACATTATAGCAATAAGTTCTCTCATTATGTAAAACTAGGCATTTCCCATCAAGTAGAGCCAAAAACCGCACGAAAATCGGATATCCCTTCCCATGGAAATTGACATTTTGCTAACATGCGAACTTTATGACGTCATTGTGACGTATTGCTAGGCTTGTTGGTACTCATTTTGGTATCAATGGAGGACCATAGCTCAAGTCAAGTGCCTGTGATGTTTCTGTGTTGTGCTAGGCATGTTGGTACTTCTCTCCCAAAAGGGGGGGGGTGGTTGCCACCCTGGGATCACCTTGTATCTTACCCATACACCGGTGGATGTTTGTTTTGGATGAAAAGGAGTGGAAAATGTCAATTGACAATTAAATTAAAAAATTTAGCACCAAAAAAAGGGGTTTTAGCAAGCCGGGGAAAAAACCTGAAGGGGGTGATAACCACCCCCTCCCCTTCGGTAGACAAGGGTTAAACCATCTTTCTGCTCACATGTACCCCTACCCGTGTTCGTTCTTGACACATTCTGGTCAAAATATTTTGGACTCCACCAACACATAAACTCTTAATCCACTTGACCGTCCTATCTCAAGATCTCTCTATTTTGGCGTCTTGGCAGCATTGACCTTCCTCGCCTCCCTCCCAGTAACCTGTTAGTGCCATTCAGCCAATTGCCCCCTTCCTCTGCATCAGTTCCTTGACCAAATCTTCAGGAGCCATTTCACTAAACTTTTAATCTGGGTGGTTTTTAGAATAGCCAGCCTGCCTTAGCACCACTAAAGCAGCTTGGCTTTGCTCCAATGTGCTTAGCCGTGTAGATACCATCTTCCCTTCCCTCTCTCGTTAACCCCACCAGCCAATGGACTTGTTCTCCAGAAAGTGTCATTTAACTCTCTGAACCCAGTAGGCGACTATATGAAAAAAGCACTCATATAAATTGTAAGTCCAAACAAATCTAGTCTTAGGTCAGTGGTTTTCTAGATGTCTACCCAAATGACTTTGCAAAAACCACTGATATGCATTATGTTATAACTAGGCCCAGTGGTGTAGCCAGTTGGGGGCAAAGGGGAGGGGCAGAGTGCCCCTCTGAAAAAAAATCTTGAGGGGAAATCATGAAATAAAACATGGATATTCTTGTTAAATCAGCCCTTTTCGGATTCTTTTGCCCTGCGACCGGGAAATTTTTGCTTGTGATCGGGACATTTGTTGCACCTCCTTGGAACCACCGGGCTGGCTAAGCGCCTGCCTAGATACGGAATCTACCATGTTTGAGTTATTCTTTGACCCCAATACCTAGAGCCCTATTTCACAAAGGTGAAGGTTTGATCTTTAGTGAATTAAAGAAGAACTATTATAATATAGATGATCCTTCTTAAATCTGTAATGCTTCTTAACAAGAATTGCAGGATTTTGTAAGGGTAAAACAGAAGCTGGGTATAAAAACATACTGAGGTGGAACATAAAAAATCTCAACCTAAGGATACTGTAAAAGTGGAAATTTTCGCGCTACATTAATTTTCGCGCTTTTCGCGCACTTCTGAGCTAGCGCGAAATTAAAAACCCGCGAAAATGTTTATTTTGTGTGTAGGTCTATGTAGGACAGCTGAAAAGAGCGAATTTAAAAACAAGCAAAAATGTTAAAAATTGCTGAAACGCGAAAAATTACACGCGCGAAAATTATCACTTTTACAGTAGGCTTTCAAATTTAATTGACTTCAAACAAGTTGATAAATAAAAAATAACTCTTGTTTAGTCGACTTAAGATTAATCTTAGTTTTTAAGGCCTTAGAATACACAGCAATTTGACCAAACCACAACCCTAAAACCCCCACACCTCAACCCCCAACACCTAAACACCCCACCACCTAAAACCCCGACCCCAAAACCCACCCCTAAAACCCCCACACAGACCCTAAAACCCCCACACCCTCAAAACCCCACCACTTTAAAACCCCCACAGCCTAAAACCAAACCCCGACCCCCGTAGACTAGACTTTCAGTGCCTGAGCCTCTCTGGCTTTGTAACCCCCGTATAGCAATTCCTAGCCAGTGAGTTGGTTCTCCCCAGCACATGCTGTCACACCTATGTGGGCACCTAAGCAGGGTGGATTTCCTTGGGAGATTTCCCCCAGTTGACCTAGTATCAAGCATCTCTATTTCTAACCTATTCCAGCTGTCGGTTAGTGAAGTGGTATGTTCCTGCAAAACTAGGAGGAAACCATCCCAATAGGTTAATGGATTATGCGGTTAAGCGCAGTTATTTAACACGGCTGTAAATCAATTTACATGTGTCGAATGCCGGTAGCAATATAATCAATTTGGTATGTGTAAAAGTAGTGTATGAGTCGACATTTTAACAACTTTTTTTCCCCATGATGCAATTCAAATCCCCGTGGTAGGAGGACATGCAGCTCTGGGCTGATCCGATCAACAACCTTACCCCCTCTTTACTCCTTAGAAGTTAGGGCCTATTTGCATATAAATAAATGCATTCAGGCACCAAAGCGTGGGGCCTGGTGGAAATTGAAAAGGTAAGGCCCAGGAAACGTGGTTCTTTGGATGTTGTTATAGAAACTCGGAGAAACTGGTGAGCAATAAATCAAATAAGACGAAAAAACACGGTAAAAAACCCAGCCTATTGCTTATAGGCGGGAGAATTACAACTGGAGCACAGAGGACTGTGTGTACATGGATTAACAGAGAATAACGAGTGCTAATGCATTTCAGTCTTTATTTTTATTATTTTTAGAGGTCTCACGTGCCGTAATTATGATATGCATAGAAAGAGATGACCATATGCCTGATTCTAGCAGAATCTATGACGATCTGCGAAAACTCAATAATCTCCAAATGTGGGAGACCACATTAATCATAGTACCAACAGTGTCCTATCTCGGACCAATTAATACAAATCTTTGCTTCTAACTAATTCAGGCTTGATCACCCTGACAATGAAAGTGATCTGATTAAAGGACTGATCTGTCCATAATTTTGGACTTACACACGCGCGTACCAACAAACGGAATTCAAACACCTGAATGATTGAACTCAAATTTGTAATCGGGCATTTTTGGTAATATGCTGCAGTGTGAGGGGGTGAACATGAAAGGTCGGACCATGATCGAGTCCCACATTCAAGTCAAAACAATCAACCATGCTGGACGGTCGATCACTCATTCAAATTGTAACTAAATATTCTTCAGTGATGAGGGGTGGTGAACATGAAGGTCAGACCATGATAGAGTCCAGCCACCTTAAGTACAAAAACACAACCATCAACCATGCTTAAGGCGATCACTCATTACAATATTGTTTAAACTTGTACGTGACTACATTGAGGGATATGCTTAAAGAGCTCAAAAAGAAAAACCCTCTTGATGTAGATTTTTACCCTATTCAACATTTCCAGGGAAATGCCCCGGACCAACAGGAAACATGTGCAGTGCACCTTTTTTTGGGAAAATGAGATAGCAAAACCGAGATTTATTTACCCTGAACCTGAGCTTAGCATCTCTTCAGTGTATGTGTCCTTGTTATGTCAGAAAATTTTACAAAGAGCATTTGCCAAGGGGCTAGGTGTCCATTTAGGTCTACTGTTTTCGTTCATGTTTAAAACACAGTGTTTGATTCTTTTTGGTGTCCAAAGGGTCCCGAAAATAGTAGGTCAATGTCCTCAGTTTTCGGGAATACTTTGAGCATTTGAACCAAAAGTTGTAGTATTAACCAGCCAGAAAGTGTGTGTTTGGTCTGTTTAAAGTGCCGATTTGTAAAGAAAAAAAACAGGAAGTGTTGAGAGTAGCAATTGCATATTTTATTAGCCACCACATTTTTGAGAAGAAGGCTCCGGGCTGTTCCCAGGAATTTATTTAGAATCTGCAATGAATACATATTTTTTGCTGGTGTATTAACATTAAAAAAGGAGTGGGGGACCTGTGTTTTGCAATCCACTAAAAGTCTAATAATTAATATTAATCAACATTTTAGAACTTTGAAGTCCTTTGTAATTACAAATGTCATACAAAAGGTCACACTCTCACCACACCACAACTGTTAACATTTAACCCACCTCTGCTATTTGGACACCATATTGAAAATTAATGTTGTGACGATCTTTTGGCAACAGTAAACTTACGTACGCGATATTGGTTGGATGTCTAAGGATTTTTTTTAGGAGACCCTCGTGAAAGTTTTTTTACCATGCTTTTAGTGTACTTTAGTATGGCTTGGATTGTAACATGCTGATATCCAAACTAAGTACTAGTGTGGGCAGCGCAATACCCCACTGGCCACAGGGGCCTTTTTTGCATCATATGGCCATTGGAACTCTAAAACCTTTAAGAGATACGCTTGTATGACATTCAAGTGTGTATGCTTTCAGATTTAACTGATAATTTAAAAATGGAATGAAAAAACATTTTGGCGGTATGATACCACAACATATGTTAATTGCCAGTTTCCCGATTCTGTGGGTTCAGGCAACAGGCGTTAGAAAAAATCATTGTTTAATTTTTCATACTTAATAGTACAAAAAACTCTGACATGTCATCTTGGTTAAAAAAAAGAATATTTCACGACGCATGAATTCGTAAGTCTCTCCTTGTAACTATCATTGCTCTAGAAAGGCAGGTAAAGATATGATGGATAAAAACAGAGCCCCACAAGCCATGGGTTTCATAGATAATACCATTTTGCAGTGTTTCCCTTTATCTATCTCTATATTGCATTGAACCCAGGTGGGTGGTCCTAAACATCAGATTGGGGAGGGGGGCAAAATTTTGCCAAATTTTAGTTCTTTTGTTAGAGATTACACATAAGACTTTTAAACATCAATATAAACTCTACTTGTAGCTCAGTTAAGAGAACCAATTTCTTCGCTAGGCCCTTCAACATGTTTTCTGTTATGTAAAACCCTCATTGCTCCAAGCAAATTCATAGCTTGCTGTACGCGCTGTCATTTTAACATAAACAACTACAGACGATTAAGACATTTTGATACAGAGAGCATTTTTAAGGTGTCGGCCACGTTTCATCTATTTTGGTATGTTGTTGAGACTAGTAGAGGCAGGTAGGGGCAACATTTGAGATCTTTGCCACTATGAAATAGGTTACACTGATAAACACCAGAGCAAGTGCAAATTTAGAGTGATCCTCCCTTATTAAAGTTTAACCAATCTTTAGGTAACTTTGTAGCCTTTCGATGTTAGAGGATTAATATAGAAAAATGTAGCATAATGAACCCTGCAGGAGAGAGAGATAATGGGTCCCATGTTTTTTATATAATTAAAGCAAGCACTAGCACATTTTCAGAAAATATGAAATTTCTTCAAAATTTGATCGCAAATGTAGTCTGAAGAATAGAGTTATTTAACATAAAAAATTAACATGCAGAAAAAACGGGATGGGACATTTTAATAAAAGGCTATACCTCAGGGAATTTGTAGGCTAATTTTAGTTTGCGAACATTAATCAACAAATGCGTGTATTACATGAATTCATAGACTCGGATCATTGATATTAAAACCACAAAGTCACAGACGGTCAAACAAGGTACAATCCGTTGAGATCAACTCTTAGAATGTGTTTCTTGATGTTTCCTGTCATCGCTGAATAATGTCGCCGGCGGGACATTGAAGTATAACTTGTTCTTTTACCCATAAGGAGGCCGATTTGGTCTTAATCCGTTCAGGGGTGAGACTAATGTAATGAAAGCTTTACAATTCAGCAAAAAATATAAATTTTGAAAAATCTAGAGGGTGCACTATTTTTCAAATGTGCCAGTGTCTTTTAAGTGCTTAAAGGACGGAGTCCGGGATTTGGGCTGACATGTTATTACGAAATCTATTTCAGAGTCCAGATTAAGAAGAGAGATTATGTTTGATTTGCATTCACATTTAACAGAGGACAGAAAAGTCAAAGAGTGTTAGGTTTATATTCAAATTAGTCCAGAAAGGACACAGATTTGAAATTTTGTTTTGCATTCAATGACTACAAAGCCAGAAAGGACAAACCATTTTGATGTTGGTTTTGCATCAAATTATGGACAGACCCATATTGGGGGACAGGAATTTGAATATTTGATTTGCATTGAGACTATTTTATAGCCCAGAAAGCCCGGGAGGGTTCTCCGGGTTTGTTGGGAACCCATGCTCGTTCCAAAAAAAGAAGGAACTAGCTGCAAATGCGGGACACCCCTAGGGGTATCAAATTCACAATAACCAAGTTTAGTCCCGCTAGGGGTATCAAATTCAGTTTTGATTGTGACTGGTTCAATGATACAAATAGGAAAAAATAAACCTAAACATATCAGCAAAAAACCTGAGTGTTGTAATTTTGGCAGTAGCACAAGTGTCATTTTTCTTGTTATGGCTAACTTTTTTAAAGTTATATCTTTTATTCACGTATTTGCGAACGTATATTGAGGGGAGCCAGCAAGGGGTATAATTTCACTGGGGTAATGGATCATGTTAGGGGTATATTTTCACTGAAAAACGGTCATAATTTCCACAAAAAACTGTCCCGTTAGGGGTAATTGTAACGAAAAATTGGTTCCCGTAGGGAGTCCCTTTCAGAAAACCCCTATGGAACGAGCATTGGGTTAACCAAAAACGACCGAGAACCCTCCCGGGCCAGAAAATAGGTCATATTAAGCGTTCACACTGAAGCCGGTATCGATCGACTTTTGCGATCGATCGCCGTTTTTGAGACTAGTGCAGCCGTTTTCTGAAGACTAGACGCGCATGCGCAATAGCGCCTTAGTTACGAGTAAAAGTTTTCGAAAGAAAGGATTTAATTAGCTGCTGGCTTTCACAAAATACTTCTTTATGAGGCATTTACGGCAGTGGTTGTAGTTGACTTTTAAATGCTGAGGTTTACCATTTTTAAACTTGTCACTTGGTTTGTTTCGCAACAGGAAATTGTGAGGTGCCGTTCATGAAATCGAATGGACTGGCTAATGAAATTCAACATGGCGGATAGACTCTTACGTAACTTCCTTTAGTGAACGAATGTGTGCTGTTATTGATGGCAGCAAAAGCGATACGGTGTCAGGTTGGCGAAGTATTAGAATGAATTTGGTATCTGGTTTGAAGTCTACATATACAGCGAGCAATCGCAAACGTCGATCGATCACCGGCTCAGTGTGAAAAGCCGTATTATGTTTGTTGTGAATTCAAAGTATTACAGAGCCCCAGAATAGACAACGGTTTGTTGTTGGTTTCAAAGTATACCAAAGCCCAGAAAGACAAAGATTTATTTGTTTTGCATTCAAATTATGACAGAGCCCAGATTGGGGACAGGAATTTGATATTGATTTGCTGAGGACAATTTATAACCAGAAAGGTCCTAGACATAGATTGTTTATGTTTGTTTTGAATTCAAATTATTACCAGAGGCCCAGAAATAGACAACGGTTTGTTGTGGTTTCAAATTATTACAAAGGCCCAGAAAGGATGTAGATTTGATGTTTTTGCATTCAAATTATGACAGACCCGTTGAGGACAGGAATTTGATGTTTATTGCATTTGAGGGGACCATATTAGAGCCTGGAAAGGTGATAGATTTTTTGTTTGTTTTGATTTCATTTATACAGAGACCAGAGAGGGACAAAGGGTCGTGGTTTGTTTTGGTTTCTCATTAAGTACAAAATGTATGTAAAAGACAGGTTTGATGTTTTGCTGTCAAATTATTCAAAAAAACCAGTCAATAAACAAAGAATTTGTGGGTTGCAGTTCAAAAGATTGCGATACAGAAAATAAAAAATAGATGTTGCTGTCATTTTATTTTGTACAAAGCCCAGAAATTACAGATTTGAGTTTTGTTTTGAAGTCAGGGATTATGGGCAGAGCCCAGGAAAGAACAAAGATGTTATATTTTTTGAAAATCAAAATGAAAGCTTTGGTTTTGGTAGTCAACGTTGGAACACCCTTTACCAGACTGCCGGGGCAAAAAAAGTGGTATGACGAGAAGACCAAGTTGGGAAATGTCGTTAATGATAGTATTAGGAAAGAACTCAAAATGATAAAACAAAATCAGTTGGATGGAAGTGATAAACATTCAACCTTTAGTGGTTCAGGGCAACATGCTTTTAAACTATGAAGCTGAAAACAGCGACCTTACCTGAAGTCCAATTATTTACAATTTGCACAGGGGGGGTCTTGAGACGTTGGCAGTGAGGGAGGCATGTATTGATTTTTTGCCATCATTTACAAACCTCCGTAAATGGGGTAAGAGAGGTTAAATGCTGAAATGCAAACTCGCCAAAAATACACAGACCCTCCTCCATGTTCTTAAAAATGTACAGTCTCCTTGCAACAAGGTAGATACACAGGAGGCACAATAGTATGCTTTTGCATATCGTTAATTCTTTGTCGAAATCCATTAAGGGTAAGTCACCATGCCAAAAATTCCATCCATATTTTTTAGAGGTTGACGGTTCCGTTTCGAAACAAATATCCATGCAGCCAATGAGCGTAAAATTGCTCAAGTATCAAAACCTTCAACGGTACACATGAATTCAAAAACAGGTTTTAAATGCAATTTAAATTGTATTGAAGTTGGTTCTAGGGGCTTGGTCACCAAATGAGAATGTGGAAAGGTTGCGCGACGCCTGTAAATTTATTGGTGTCCAATTTTCTAAGTTTGCTGGTTGAGAAGATTAGCAAAGCGCTCGCCATCAGAGCAGCGTTTAGTACCATTTGGAATACGCGCAATGATGAACCTACAGTGGGCGCTGACCTCCTTTTTTTCAAAAATGATAGCTTTCTTACCCACTTTCCACATAACTATGTACTAGGCCTCGCCTCTAGCCTGGCTTTCTCTATACTAATTTTTTTATCAAATAAAACTATTTATATGTTGTTGTATTTTAATGTTTAATGCTGCTGTGCGGTTTGCCTTGTCTTTGTTCGTTCCCCCCTGCCTTGCCCTTGCTTTTTTGGCCTGCTAGTTCAGGCCTGCAGCGTTGTACTGGAGGTTGTTTTGGTTTTTACCATTCTATGTTTAATCTTTGTTGTATTTTTAATGATTAAGAAGAATGAGTGGAACCAACGTACAGATCCCAGAACAAAAATAAAAGAGTGAGGGATATTTTGCATTCAGATTATAAGAGACCCCAGAAAGGACAAAAAGGTGATTGTTTCCAAATTAGTACACAAAGCCCAGAAAAGGACGGATTTGGATGTTTGTTTGCATTCAAAATTATTACAGAGCCTGGAGAATAATAAAAAGGACTGTAGATAGGGAGAAGGTTACATATTTACGCCAATTTATTATAGAAATGATGAAATAGTTTCAACAGGACCATTTTCTGGGATCATTTCATGGAGCGTGTGTAATTGCAAAACAATATTTTAAGCTCCCATGGCTAAATGTTTAGGATTGATCTTACCTTGGTGTAAGATCTTCAGAGTTAGACTAGAGAAAGACTATTTAAAGCGAATATAAAGCTGTACAATCATTGTAATCCTTTGATCCTCTTTTAGAAGATTTCATGGCTAGGCTATTTCATGAGGTCTTACATATAGAGGAGAACCAAAATTTTGCATTCATTTAACCTGTAATCACTTTTCAAAGTTCAGTTTCCAATCCATAAAATTGGTAAAAAACAAATAGGTCTGAAGGACCATTACTTTAGCCAAAACTTTCAGTTCTCAAGCCCCCCAAGTTTGGAAATTAGGGCCACAAATCCCCTTAGTCGGACCAAATTGAGTTTTTGTATTGTTACCTAATGCATTGCTGTCAGTCATATGCACTAAGTCAGACCCATTGCTAGAATTACCAAATAAGTAGGTGTGTTGTTACCTTGGGTTATTATGAAAGCATGGGTTATACCCTTATCACATGGCTTAGCTATTATGTACTAGGGGAAGTTGCTCACTTGGTCTACGTTTCCATTAACCGAGAGTCTCCCAAGAAGAGGGCAAACTCAAATTGAAAAGAGAGATAAAGTACGTGTCTAGTGGGTTTTCCAATTTAGACAACGTTCTCTGTGACAGACATTAATGCTCATGATACATCAAGTTTGGTCGTTAAGTACTGTCATAATCTTGGCAAGAAAATGCATGGCTCGCTTGACGGTGCAACGTCCATCCTCCTCTTTGTAGGTTAAAGTTGTATTTTGAATATATTGGTGGGGTTCCATTAATACAGATTGCAGTTGAAGTTTGTATTTCAACCCATTTTAGATATTCAAAATTCCTCAATTAATATGTGCTTCAATCAATCAAATTTTTTACCATACTTGGACCATGATAGAACATGTTGAACTCTCTATCCGCATCTGACTGTATTGTCATATTCAGCGTTATGGGTAATTGAGCTCATTTGGCATGTATTTTTTTATCATGATGCGTCGCGCGCATGTCTGTAATGTGTATGATATAATCCAGTTTTTTCACATCGCTCTACTTCGCTTTACATCAGCCTTGGGTTATGGTGCATATGGGTCCTTCATATGGTGCAATGATGTCAAAGTCATAGCCAAGGTCAAAGGTCATCATGCTGTGTTGTGTATGTATGTGTGTGTGTGTTTCATCAGTCAGTTTGGTTAGGGTTTCGTTTTTCATGTCTCCTTCGAAACGTTTGTCCGATTACAACCAGACTTGAAGTTAGGTGCAGTGAGGTTTCTTCATGTGGTAGATATGTCAAAGGTCATGCGCAAGGTCAAGGGTCATTTGAGGTCATGTGCCAGACTCCAACTTGCCAGGGGGATGATGCAAGTTTACATGCAGTATTTTTTAAATATGCAGTTGAAACTTGGTGAAAATAATAGTACCCCAATGATAATGCAACCAATCAAATAAGGTTTTCCCTCCACTAATCAAGGTCATCTAGGTTCAAGTTTTCATATTTTTGTCCACATATGTTTTTTGTGGTTGTTAGAGGACAATAAGGTAAAGAACACTTTTATGCACTGATCAACAAAAGCTGCATAATTCCTGTCTATTTATTCCACTCCAAATCACGGTATAGTATTAGACAGTACCCATAGGGAAAACTGTAATATACTATATGGGTAATTTGATTATGAAGCCATTGTGGCTGTTAAGCAACCTGTCAAGTCACTTAATGGCAGGAGAAAATCACTGGCCACTTCCCATATCAGTTCTTCTAGAAGTGGTCGTGTTTCATCGGCTCTGAAGAGAGTTCTCTGTTAGCTTGGTAATAGAAATTTCCTGAAATGTTGCGAACCGAAATGGCCAGCATGCAACCCGAAGTCGAGTCGAGAACAGTGAAAAGACGGACGCAGAAGAATAGTTACAGTTGTTTGGTTAGGTTTAAGTCTTGTGGCAAGAAGATAGGTTTATGAGCTTTTCAATGATGGTTTACAACTTGTCTCACATTTCATTCAGTCCCATACTGCGTGTTCGCTATGTTATGACAACATAGAGTGGTTTTTTGGTACATGGAATGATGATATACACAGAAAGAGTAGTGAATGTCAACTAATTTTCATTACGTGGGAGGCTAATGATCGATCAGAAAAGGTCAAAGTCGGTCAGAAAAAGGGGGTGGGGAGCTTAAGAGAGAGGAGAGAGAGAGAGAAAGAAAAAAATTGGCAGAAGAAAAAAAGATGGAGTATTGAGAGACTGCATTCATATGGTCAAAAAAAAATAATCAAAAAAAAGTAAGGATGACAAAAGTAATAGAGCTATGAAAGAGAAATGGAAGTAATGGATCCATAAAATAACAGAAAAGGGCTTAATCTTTGTAGAACTTTGATAAGAAATCAATTAAGCCTCTATAGAATAAAAGCCCATACCCCCATTCAACTCTAGACAATGTGTTTGTATATTGATTAATGAAAGGAATAAACTGATTTATGCAATTTTTAGCACAAATAGAAAGAGTTGAATGGAGTGTTAAGGATTTATTCCTACCAGGCTTTGTTGATTTTCTTTCATCCAGGCCTGCACTGAGGAGAAAGAAGAGTGATGAGAATACGGGAGTGTATTAGAGAGGGCTGGGCGAATAAGGGGAAAATCAGACTGCCAGTCTAAAAACAGATTGGTCATGAAAAAATTTGTGAATAATTACGGTATACCCGTTGCCACCTACTTTTTTTTTTGAATAATCCACTGATACCAGAATAGTGTAAAAGGTAGAATGTAATTATGTCGAAGAAACTTAAGATAAATGCTAAGGTGTGAGAATAAGACGCTGTTAGATCATCTCTGGATGTGCATTGTCTTGTCGGGGTACTTGAGGTTTATCCCGGAGGTGTTAGAAAGTCAGACTTTGCATGTTTCAGCTAAGTATATGTCTAATGCTATCTTGAATAAAGAGTTCAACAGGAACGAGAGTTCTTAAAACACTTTGGTGGGGTTGTGGTTAAAGTTGGAAGATGGCTGTGGCTTGTATCAGGATTTTACATATAGGACTTTGGTTGCTTGTAGAGCAGGTATAAAGGGGAAGAGGGGTTTATGGTTCATGTGGTGGGGGGTTGAAGTTTTGGATGGAGAATTGGATAGAAGACTTATTTGGTTTGAGAACTGGGTCTGTATTTCGTGAAACTTGATTAACCTTAGTCCCGGCCTTTGTGTATACTAAACTCCGCCTATATCCTATCATGATAGGTTTGGTACTAGTTGCACTGTTACTTCAGAGAAAAGTGGTGACTCGGGAATGCACATATACGCTTAGATTTCTGACCCGCGTTTTCACAAACGTACCCCTGGTATGTGGTCAATGTAGTTTAGGGTTTCGGTGTTGCCTATGGATCAGATCGTGTCAGAAGGCTTGGTTGGTATCTGAACGGGAGACTAATTTAGGGACCTGGGTTAAACCAGGGGTAGTCCTACAAGAGGGACCTTCTTTCTTTCAAATACCTGTGAAAGTTAACGTGTAAGGGTGTTCCAGCCCTCCATGAGGGATTTTCTCACCTGTTAAGCACACTGTTGAGAGTTGTTTTAAGAAAAAAATCCCCTCTGTAGGACTAACCATGGTTTAAACCAGGTCTAAAAGTTAGTCTCCCTTTAAGAAATAACAGCCTTAGTGTTTTGTGGTATAGTGCTCACTTTAGAGCTAATTTTGTTATTTATGGAGGTTAGGCCATAAAATCTGTCTTTTCTGTATTGCATACATGTATATGTATTTCTGAAGTAGTTATATTGACATCATGGATGTTAAGAGAGCAAGGCTCATGCTCAACCAATGTGCATATCCCTATTTGTGTTTGGAACTTTCTCTTCTCTTATCCAATCTCATTTTGGTTAGTTATAAAGCTTGGTAACATATATACTTTTGCTTTGGGGGTGTTTGCAGAGCATATCTTGGGGGTGCTTTTGCCCCCCTCCCAAGGTTCATGCAAGAAAATGAAAATTCAACCACAGCCTATTTTTGTTCTAAATGCGCCGGTGTTTTTGTGTGTACGGCAATTGTATCATATCAGCTATATTCATTAACAGAATAAAACATGGTGGCAGAAGTACATGTTAAGGGTGTAATGAATTATGCCTTAGCGGTTGTTTCTCAAAATTTCACAGGCATAGAAAGTTGTAAACTTTAAGAAACACAACGTCTTATTCCTCTGTACTAATCATTCAGGCAGAGGGTCTCATGCATGATTTGCTACATCCAACTAAAATCCAATTAGGCGAGCCCACCACCCCCTGGGGCTAGAAACATCCTCTATCACAAATCCTAACACATTCAACATAGAGGGACAATAAATACATAATCCATCGACTTGCAATTATACCATATAGCCCCCTCAGCCAAATTCACGAGATGACTTAATCTTTTCCTTTAAGAAGTCAGTAGAATAAATTTGGGTCCATTCTGTTTTTGGTGGGTGTTAATTTATTTTTTAATATTTTAATATTAATAGCATTTGCGTGAAAATAAACATTAAAACATCTTTCTCCTTTTCTCGCTTGTTCTACTTCTTCACAGGTCACGATCACAAGGCGACGACAGCAGCATAGCAGAACAGAAGGGTAAGTTTTTTTAATTACGAACGACATGGAAGAGTAACAGCTCTATGGTTATTGCCACAAATTTGATTGATATTGGTTTCTGAAACCCCACAAATAGATTTTGATATCCAGCCATTAATGATATTGATCTTAAAGGGATTCGCAAAGACAATGTCAACATTCTGAATTGTGCTACATCAACTTATTTGAAAAAATTTTGATGTTTAGAATGCATATACTCTTTATTTTTGCTATATTCCAGTGGATTAGTTCTCAGACATAATCGAACATACGGCAGCATAAGGTGCTCCGGGGGGTTCTTAATTTTTTTTTTTTTTTTTTCTCCCTGAACACACGTCTTGCTCCGGCGTCAGGGCCTTTATTGCAACAATTAAGCAAACAACAACAGAAATCTACATTTTACATAAATAATCGCATATTAGAATAATCAAGACAATAAACAAAACAACACTAACACGAAACCTATACCAAATTGTGTAACAAAAAAAAAAACTTAAACTAACAATCAAATCAACCGTCAAAATACTTCCATGAAAAAAAAAGAAGAAAGCTAAGCATCTTCCGCTTTGATGTAATTGTGGCCTAGCCACATCAT